>OY776282.1:1145000-1167500 GCA_963675445.1 Linnaemya vulpina
TTTTCACACATAGAAGTAACTAAAGAGGCAACTAATTTAAACATTTTTTTTCAGGAAAAACAAAATTCGTATCAAATATTTAAAATAAATCAAAATTTCGTGGGATGGATTCTTGCTATATCCAATATGGTGACATATATGTAGTTTTCCTTAAATAAAACCGAAATTGGAAAATTAAAATTTCGTTTCCAGGGGTGGAAAATGTTAAATATGTTTTATTTATAAAAGTAAAAAAAAAAATGCAATTGAAAGTATTTTTTTTCGCTTACTGAAGCTACTTCATAAATTATTAATCAAAAAATTGATACTTAAAAATATATGTAATGCCAGACGTACGTTGGTGAAGGAAGATTCGGCATATCCGAATGTAGCACTTTTGCTTGTTTTTTAATATTTTCGAAAGAGTAACAATATTTTTTATGAAAAGAACAAAGTCAGGTTTAAACGTTGTAGTTTAAAAATTAAAAAACTAATATTAATCGAAAAGCAGTAGTTTAACTTTGTTCGGAAAATTAACATAATAGCAAATATTAAATGAAGCGAATTTGTAGCCTATCTTATGCCCTTTAAAGTGGTGTAACTAAATTTTTGCCAGAAAGTCAGGTTTGGGAGGTGTTCTTTGAAAATTGGAAAATTAATATTAATCGAAAAACTATTTTTCGAATTATTAATAATATAGCAAAAGCTTAATAACGCCAATTAATTAATAGCCCCTTTATGCCGTTTCAGGTCGTGTAACTATGTTTTAGCAACAAAGTTAGGTTTAAAACTTGTAGATCGAAAATTTTAAATTTAATATTCATAGAAAAACTGTTTTTCGAAATTTCTTCGGAAGATTAGCAATAAGCAAAATAACTCTTAATTGTAGCCATTTTTATGCCCTTTCATATGGTGTTATTTAAGTTTTGCGACAAAGGTTTGGGAGTGGTAGGTCAAATATTAAAACATTAATATTAATCGCAAAACAGTTTTTTGAAATTTTTTTCGGAAGATCAACAATTAAGCAAAAATTTAATGAAGTTAACATTCGACTTTTTTATGCCCTTTCAGGTAATGTATTTAAATTTTTACAACAAAGACACGTTTGACAGTTGTAGATTGAAATTTTAAGAATTAAAATTATTATAAAAACAGATTTTTTTTAAATTTCTTAGGAAAATTAACCATATAGCAAAAACTTAATAAAGCTTGCTTGTAACTTCAATTATATTTATCATAAAACGGTTTATCCAAATTTTTTTACGAAAAATTAATATTATAGCAAAACTTTAATGACGTCAATATATAGCGTCTTTTATGTCCTTTCAGGAATGGTGAAAATGGGAGTTCATGGAAATCTGCAATGCAGAGGGAGTATGCATATCTTATGAAAAACAAGACCTGGGATTTAACTGCATTACCAGTAGAACATAAAACGGTTGGCTGTAAGGTGTTTTACTCTTTAAAACAAAATAAAAAGAAATGAATGAACGTTTTAAAGCTAGACTTGTAACCAAAGGTTATAGTTAGAAATATGGCGTGAATTATAAAGAAACTTTTTCACCAGTCGGGAGGTATGCTGATAGATTTATTGCTTTAGCTGTAGACCATGAAATCTTTGTGCACCAAATGGATGTGTCGACTGGTTGTTTGAGTCCAGTTCTAGATGATGAAGAATATATAGTACAAACCAAATGTTTCGAAGATACACATAGGCCAGATAAATTTTGAGATTGAAGAAATCACTGTATGGGTTAAAGCAAAGGTTAAATAAGGTCTTAATTAAAATGGGGTTCAAGAAATGCACAACTGAGCAATGTGGTGATCTCCCACTGTGAGGAACGAAATTAAAATGTGGTAAGTATTGGTAAGTATATAAAAACAATGCTATAATCAATCAATATATCTACTTCCAAAATACATACAATAATTTTATATCGGTGATTATAGTATTTGATATAGTTTTGTACAATACTTTATATAGTTACTATACGGTTACGGCTTAAAATATTTTATTAGCAAACCCCACGTCGATGCAGGTAAGTTGGTAGGCAGGGCTGGCCGGCAACTACTACTTGTAGCCCGGTTGGTGGAAGCAGGTAAGTCGCTCACCGTACCCTTGTAGTGCCACAGTTGGATCCCTTCCTTTACTGTCTTCTGCTCTTATTTATTTCTCTTCCACAACACTAATGACCAATGTTTCACAATTGCAACCACGTTACCAATAGTAAACTTTTCAAATGATCTAGTTTTAAGTCGGTCGACATACACTGATACTTCGTCTCGTACTTCAGTTAGGAACAACTCTAATCACTCGCCATTGCACACCCACTGTCCTTCAAGCTTTATCTCTCTTTTTTTCTTTTCTTTTCTCCCAGCGGCGTGGCTCGTTTTCAATTCTTTCTAGAACTTTTTGACGTTCTTCTCTTTTCCGGTGCCACGTCAGCAAGTTGTCAGAGAATCCTGCCCTCTTACTGTCAAATTCACTGGGCTACCAGATTGTGTAGGCCCAGATAACATAATCGCAACCAATAACATAACATAATCGTAACAAACCAAAAGCTTTTCCGAACCTGAGACAGAAATGATTTTGGGAGCTTATTGCTGGGTTAGTTTTTTGTACGCAGGCCTTCTCATTCTCGTGGGGCTCGACCCATCATCGTAATCCATAGCCGGGCTTACGCTCGAAGTTCCTTTGCATGAAACACTCCAATTTCTTTGTCTTGTAGGTCTTCAAGTTTATACAAGTTAATTCCTACCCGGGATTGTACTCGTGCTTTTACATATTTTGGGGCTAACTTTGCGTTGAATCCTTTACTAAAATCGCTAAGTTGGAAGTTTCGTTTATAAATTTCGTGGCCTGGATGGAATTTTCTCGCGTTCGGAGATTATATGTTTTCTTGCCCTTATCGTATGCCTGCCTCAAGTTCTTTCGCACCGATTCGTCTATTAACTTCATCTGATCGGGTGGAACTAGAAGTCTCAGCTCACCATCTTTTAATGAGTTTAATTTGTGCAAGATCGGGTATACAGACCCGTGGATCAGCATCTGCCGTCCGAACAACGCATAGTATGGGGACATACCGATTGCCGAATGCACGGAGCTTCGTAGTGACAGCGCTATTGCATGTAATTGTTCATCCCACTCCGAGTGGTGGTCTCCTACGTATGACCGTATAGCAGCCAAAATTGAACGATTCACCCTTTCGGAGGCGTTACTCTGGGGAGCATATGCACCGGTAAAACTCTGTTTGACTGCATACTGCTTACAAAATTCTTGAAACTCCTTACTTACGAATTGACGTCCATTATCGGTATGTATATATTCAGGTACCCCGAAAACACAAAATACACATTTTGTCAAAAAATTCACTATCTCGGTGGCCGTGGCTCTTTTCAGTGGTTCTGCAAAGACGAATTTAGAAAAACTATCCAGGCACACCAGAATAAATGAATTTCCTGCTTTGGACCGAGGATAGGGGCCTAGCAAATCGATAAATAGTTTTTGAAAAGGACGTGCGATCTCACCAGGTTTACCCATTGGCGGTCGAGTGATATAATTTGGGACTTTGGTGGTCTTGCACACCTGACAATTCGACACGAATGTTTTTACCTCACTTGCCATTTGTGGCCAATAATAGTGTTGTCGTAGCAATCCCTCCATGCGAAGCCTGGGGTGGGTCATGCGCTGATTTGATTAGCAACTCGGTGAGCCCAGGAGGCACCCACAATTTCCAGCTGAGCGAATCTCCCACTTCATTTCCCTGGGAAAATTCCATCTGCTTGAATACAAATTTTCCTTCCACCTTCACTCCGGGTTGGGCATCCTGATTTTTTTCAATGTTCTTTCTCAGGTCAGTGTATACAGGTTCATCGAATGCAGGGCATCCCAAGCATCCACGAGGGCTCGCGATAATGCGTCTGGCACACCATGTGCACTTCCTTTCCGATGTTCTATCTCAAAATCATAGGCTGCTAGGGCCAAACTCCACCTTTCCAGTCTACCTGATAGGTCCCTCTGTATCATCAACCACTGCAAGCTTGCATGGTCAGTGATGATCTTGAACGGAAGCATTTCAATATACGGTCTGAATTTTTTCACTGCGCTTACTGCTGCCAGACACTCGAGTTCCGTTACAGAGTAGTTTTTCTGGGCTCGATTCAGCTTTTGTGAGTGGAAGTAAATAGGTCTCTCCATCCCTTCTTCATCCAGCTGACATAGCACCGCTCCGATTCCAGTATTAGAGACGTCGGACAGAATGACGAAAGGTTTAGTATAATCGGGATGAACTAACACTGGTGCTGAGCAGAGAGCCTCTTGCAATTGCGTCATTGCTCTCGAGCTTTGGACGTCATTTCAAATTTCTTATTCTTTTTCAGCAAGTCTGACAAGGGAGCACTTATTGTTGAAAAGTCCTTCACAAATTTTCGGTAATAATTAGCAAGGCCTAAAAATCTACGAACTTCTTTTGGATTTCGGGGAATTTGAAAATTCTTCACTGCTGTAATCTTTTCGTCTGCTGCTTGAATACACCCATTACCAATCAGGAAGCCCAGGTAGTTAACCTGTTTCATGCAGAATCTTGACTTCTCTACGTTGATGGTGAGTCCACTTGAATCGAGACTACGGGCTACCTATTTTAAGGTTTCTATATGTTCTTCAAATGTACGTGAAAATACCAGCAGATCGTCAAGGTACACGAATATTCGCAACCTAAACTCAGAAGGTATTACCTGATCCATAAGACGCATCATCGTTTGCGGTGAGTTGCATAGTCCGAACGGCATTACAGTGTATTGATAGAGAGGTCTACCAGCCACAGTGAAGGCAGTTTTTTCTTTACTTGATTCAGACAAGGGGACTTGCCAGAACGCGTCTTTCAAATCTATAGCTGATATAAAGAAAGTGTCAGCAAGCCGCATTAGCAGGCCCTCTGTATGCGGGATAGGATAGGCATCCTTCACTGTCACCTGATTCAACATTCGGCTGTCTAAGCAGACTCGCGTCTTGCCTGGTTTCACTACCGTAGCTACTGGTGATGACCATGGACTTTTACTCACTTCGATGACACCCAAATCCAGCATCCGGTCCAACTCAGCGGACAGAAGAGCCTCCTTCGCCGGAGATATTGGGTAATGCCTTTATTTAATCGGGGTCGCCCCTCCGGTGTCTATGTGATGTTCGATCAGGTGTGTCTTTCCCAATCCTAGTTTTGGCGAAGCCGGAAACATTTGTTTTACAGCTAGAGTCTTAGCATTCTGCTCTGGGGTCAGCACGTGTGCATTCGGGTCACTGGTATGGCCGATCCATTTGCCACCCTTAATAATGAAGTTAGAACGCGTAGTTCAATACCATTCTTTTCCAGTAACTCCTTTGCGCCTGCACCTAACACGCTTATACTAGCTCCGCTATCTTATAGGCCTGACATGTGTTCATTCCACAACTGCACTTGGGCATATGGTCTGGAATCCTGGTTCTGCTGTCCAATAACAGTACTAATAATGTGGCGGTACTCCCTTCTTAATTCCTTATGACGTTGTCGAGTTTTTAGAATTCGTGGCGAGAGTGTTCTCGGGCCTCTACAGTAACCCCCATCGTCAAAAATTCGCTTTCTGACCGATTGATAGTAATGCCATTTTTTTTATAAAATTATCTTTAAACTTCTCTGGAACGTCCGGGTAATTACTCTTTCTCAAGTCTCTCGATGCGTCAAGATTATCTAAATTGTCATATCCGGTGGTATTTTGATTATGGTCGGATAAATGAATTATATTGCCGGGGTTTCTAATTACGAGGTTAGAGTCCCGGGTATCCACCTCTGAAGTCTGTTTTTTCCCTTACAGTTTGGGCAGTTGTGTACCACGAAATTATCCTTCCCGCAACGATAACAGAAGATTAGATTTGATTTCCCCATGCAATTAATTGCAATGTGACCTATTTTCTTACAGTCGAAGCATATTACCTTCGAATGATATTTAGGGGTACGATGCTCTTCCGCTAACATTGCCTCAACCTGCTCTACGCTATCTGCGGTTGAACCCACCAGTTCATCTATCATGTTGAGCTCATTTACCTTTGCCCTATTTCTCGGACCGCTCCCTTCAAATTTAAAGAGTTCTCCTTCAGCCCTTCGTCCTGCCTTCAGAAAGTCCGATACACTGTTGGTCGTCGCATTATGGAGGAACAATGTCATTCTAGGATGTACATTCCGCTTCAATATTTCAACCAATTCCACATCAGATCGCTTATTTCTCATTCGCGAGTTTAATTCGGTGATAACATGATAAATTTGATCAAAAGTTTCCGTAG
Organism: Linnaemya vulpina; assembly: GCA_963675445.1. Lineage (NCBI taxonomy): Eukaryota > Metazoa > Arthropoda > Insecta > Diptera > Tachinidae > Linnaemya > Linnaemya vulpina. The sequence continues at coordinate 1,151,290 of OY776282.1, forward strand.
AGAAGGCAGCTAAGCTTCTAAAAAGTATGTAAATGTTTCGATTCACCTCCTCCATAGAATACCCTTGCGACACCGCTATATGTTCCACCCTCACCAAAAACTTATCAACGCTAAGTCCGGTACCATCTCCTGAAAAATATACATTCCATCTATGCATTTCCAACCGGCGAAAATTACTGGGATCGGAATTGTCCAAGCTCATGCCATGAACCCAATCTACCGTATGTTCTGTCCCTCTAGCAGAGGTACTTGGTCGATCCTCTATTGAAAATCTCGAATTTTCTAAACCAGGGCGACGGCCAATCATACCAGATTCTTCATGACATTGTGTGTTATTTTTAAAACTATCCTGACTCCTTGCAGTAATTGGTTCAATCATCATCGCCAATTTAGACAGCAACCGATTTTCTACTAATTTTAATTCGCTTTGTATTTGTTGTGCAACTGCCATGTCGACGGCTGAGGCACCTGCCTGATCTTGCTCCTCTGCTGCATCCGACATCTGGCTGGCGTCTACTATTGTGCTACTTCCCGAAGGGCTGGTTCCCTCTAACACCGCGGTATTTGAAAATGAATCAAAATAATCCTCCGACTGCACCTGCAAACTAGCCTTATCGCCCCCTGCTTCCTCTGCGCTGAGCCGGGTTACTCGTTTCATCAAAATTAAAACTAATCTCCGCTTACTTATAAGTTCGCCGACAACCTGCTCCAAGCTACTCTTCACCCCAGTTATTGATGTAAATTTTCTTTAGGGTACCTTAAGAATACCAATACGCTCTTCTTTTAATTTGGATTTGTAACTTAAAATTAAAAAAAAAAATTGTTATTTATGTATAACAACAAATATTTACATATTATTACTACAAATATATTTTTATTAATTAAGGCCTTATTTAGCTTCAATTTCCATGCTTGTCCACTTTGCTTTAACCCATACAGCGATTTCTTCAATCTTAAATTTTATCCTATGTGTATCTTCGAAACATTCGGTTTGAACCATATACACTTCATCATCTAACTCAGCACTCAAATAAGCAGTCGACACATCCATTTGGTGTACAAACAATTCATGTTCTACAGCTAAAAAAATAAATCTATCAGCATACCTCATGACTGGTGAAAAAGTTTCTTTATAATTCACGCCATATTTCTAACTATAACCTTTGGTAACAAGTCTAGCTTTAAAACGTTCATTCATTTCTTTTTTATTTTGTTTTAAAGAGTAAACCCACTTACAGCCAACCGATTTATTATATACTGGTAATTCAGTTAAATCCCAGGTCTTGTTTTTCCTGAGATATGCATTGCAGATTTCCATGAACTCCCATTTTCACCATTCATTTTCACGTTGACGTTACTTGGTGTGACGATGTTAATTGAGTTTAAAGAATTTTGTATATAATTACTCTTCCGAAAAAATTTCAAAATAATGTTTATCCATTAATATTAATATTTTAATTATTGACCTAAAGCTCTGAAACCTGGCTTTGTGGAAAAGTAGAATTACTACACCTGAAAGGGCACAAAAAAGGCTTTAAATTAGAGTCATAAAATTTTTCTATTTATTTACTCTTCCAAAAAAATTTCATATAATAATTAATTTTTTAATATCGACCTCCCAAACCTGACTTTTTCGAAAAAATTTAATGACTATCTGAAAGCCATAAAACAACTGCAAGTTAGCTTCATAAAATTTTTGCTTTACTAATATTATATAATAAAAATTTCTTCTGGAGATTAACAATATAGCCAACTTGTAGCTTTTTTATGCCCTTTCATATGGTGCAATTCAAGTCTTACGACAAAATCAGTTTTGGTAGTAGTATGTCAAAAATAAAGAAATTAATTAATATATTTTGAAATTTTTTTCGGACGCCAATATGTGGCCATTTTTATGTTCTTTCAGGTGGTATACTTCAATTTTCGACACAAAGCCATGTGTTGAAATTAAGACTTTAATATTAATGGAAAATGAAATGTTTTCGGAAGAGTAACTATACAGCAACATTTTATTACGCTAATTTGTAGCCTTCTTTATGCCACAAAGCCAAATTTCGGAGTTGCAGGTCATATATTAAAATACTAATATTAATGGAAAAACGGTATTTTGAAATGTTTTCGAGAGAGTAACCATATAGAAAATTTTGAAAGACGCCAATTGTGTAGCCTTTTTACGCCCTAAATGTGTAATTCAATTTTTGGCACAAATTCAGGCTAAAGTGTTGTATGTCGAAATTAAATCAAATGATTTAATCGAAAAACAGTTTATCGAAATTTTTTTCGAAACAATGATTTCGCCAATTTGCAGCCTCTTTTATGCAGTTTCAGCTGGAGTAATTCAATTTCTGCCATAACGCTAAATTCCGAAATTGAAGGTCGAATAATAATATATTAGTATTAATGGGAAAACAGTTGTTTGAAGTGTTTTCGGAAGAGTAACCATACAGCAAGAAATTTCATTACGCCAACTGGTAGCCTTTTTTTCTGCCCTTTCATATGGTGTATATCAAGTTTTGCCAAGACTTCAGGTTTGGGAGGTCTAGGTCGAAAATTAAAAAATTTATATTAATCGAAACACAGTTCCTTGCGCTTTTCTCGGAAGATTAAAAGTAAATCAAAATCTTAATGCAGCTAACTTGTAGTTATTTTATGGCTTTCAAATAGACTCATTATATTTTGTCCAAAAAGTCTGGTTTGGGAGTTGTAGGCCGAAAATTTGTATATAATATTTGTAAAGCAAAAATTTAATGAAAAAATAAGAGTATCCCAGCGGGAATATATAAGCCATTTATTGAGCAATTTTGGAATGAAAGAACGTAAAAAGTTGCCACACCATTTGAGGCGGTGTTCCAGGTAAAATGTACCGCGAATGATTGCACAACAATTGATGCTACTTATAATCACTTAGCCATCGGCGCATTAATGTACTTAGCAATTTCCACACGACCGGATATCCTGCACCCAGTGAATAAACTTGCGCAGCGTAACAATGATCCACACGCTGAGATATGACAGCAATTAAACATATATTACGATACCTGAAAACTAAAATTGGTTTCAAGATAAATTTTTGAAAAGATTGGTAAACCAACAGTTGCATTTGCGGATGCAGACTTAGGTAGTGATGCCACATAAAGGAAGTCATATTGAGGTTTTGCTTTTATAAAGCTAATTGTGTATTCTCTTCGGAGGCCAAGAAGCAAAATGTAGTTGCCTTGAGAAGCACCGAAGTAGAATAGATTGCTTTACCCTTAGCAGCAAGAGAAGCAACATATTCACAATACAGTTTACTGTTTAACTACTTCTGTGGTTTTATCCATTTGTTACCACCTGGACAGCTCATCAGCCATTGGCTGTGACTTCTAGAGGAGCCTTGCGGTGTGATATGGCCTTTTATCTGTTGTCAAGTACACGGTTACTCAATAGGTTACCCTATGGTACGATTTCTACCTACTGAATACAACGTTCGACCGACTCAAATTACTCCACTAATTTATAATTCACTCATAAAAACAATCAAATTTTAATAGCTTTATTTCAGAAATATCTGGTTTCAGCACAACTATTACTCAAACAGACACTCTTACTTATATTTGTCAATTACGTTGGGCGCCATTTGTTACCACCTTGACAGCTCATCATCCATAGGCTGTGACTTCTAGAGGAGGCCTGCGGTGTGATGTGGACTTTTATCTGTCCGGCTAGTTGTGGGATCTTTTCTCTCTTCAGGCTGGTACCAAAATTTTGTGGGGAACTACAGTAAATGGGGTTAGGTGTTGATCACCACCAAATACTGAGGTGTTAAAAGTTCCCCCAGGTCTTTCCTCCCCTTTTCAAGCTAGGCTAGACCTTTGGTCCTTGCTCGACCCGAGTATTTTATCTCAAGGACCCCTATATAGACATACCTTTACTTCTATTTACCTACTCGAACACCATGCATTTTCCTCTTTTAGGTTTTATACGTTTTAGCAATTCATTGTTTTATTTTATAAGTATTTTTACATTAGTTTCTTATTAACTATATTCAATAATAGAGTGAGTATACCAGGAGGTAATAGTAAACAAAAATTGTTTCTCTTTATATACATATATACTTATATATATATATCCACAAAACAACCATTCTATATGTGTACGTATCTGTTAATTAATCTTTGTTTAAGGTTTTTTAATTCTTATAGTAACTTGAATTCTTATTTTCAAATCATAATATTTATATATACACATCTATATCTCAATCTGTCTATATGTTGGTTAATCAATTTCAATATATTTTAATTAGGATTGTAAATTTTTTTTTGATTAGGACATTTTCAAATAATCATATACATATATCTCCATTGGTATAAACGTAGGGACAAGCCACCTTTTTACTGCACCGTAGGGTTCAGGTCTGTAGCGACATTTTCGTAACCGTTTTGACAATTAGAACAACAATTATAAAAATACTTTATGCAATTTTTCTTATTAGTTCTTTAGGGTAAGCATTGCTTTTTTTTTGGTTTTTCTATTTCTTATGGAATCAGGGTAGATTGGTTGACTAATACAAACACAAATTGAAATTGGATTACTTTACAGCCCTCACGGCTAAGGTTGGCCCCTCTTTATTTTAGACTGTATTACGTAAGTAATAGTATAGGCTTTCTACTCACTTTGTTTTATTCCCAACTAAGGAATGTATACACCAAAAAAAAAAAACCGTCGACTGATGTGAGCGCTCAAATCGTCTTGTATGGAAGGTGAGGCTATGCAGATGGGGTGATCTCCCACTGTGAGGAACGAAATTAAAATGTGGTAAGTATTGGTAAGTATATAAAAACAATGCTATAATCAATCAATCTATCTACTTCCAAAATACATACAATAATTTTATATCGCTGATTATAGTATTTGATATAATTTTGTACAATATTTTATATAGTTACTATACGGTTACGGTTTAAAATATTTTACTAGCAAACCCCACGTCCCTGAAGGTATGTAACATCGATGCAGGTAAGTTGGTAGGCAGGGCTGGCCGGCAACTACTACTTGTAGCCCGGTTCCTTGTAGTGCCACAGTTGGATCCCTTCCTTTATTGTCTTCTGCTCTTATTTATTTCTCTTCCACAACACCAATAACCAATGTTTCACAATTACAACCACGTTCCCAATAGTAAACTTTTCAGATGATCTAGTTTTAAGTCGGTCGATATACATTGATACTTCGTCTCGTACTTCAGTTAGGAACAACTCTAATCACTCGCCATTGCACACCCACTGTTCTTCAAGCTTTATCTCTCTTTTTTTTTCTTTTCTTTTTTCCCAGCGGCGTAGCTCGTTTTCAATTCTTTCTAGAACTTTTTGACGTTCTTCTCTTTTCCGGTGCCACGTCAGCAAATTGTCAGAGAAACCTGCCCCCTTACTGTCAAATTCACTGGGTTACCAGATTGTATATGCCCAGATAACATAATCGCAACCAATAACATAGCATAATCGTAACAAGTTCGAACGTATTTTTAAATTTCTTAGGAAAATTAACCATTTAGCTAAAACTTAATAAAGCTTACTTGTAACTTCAATTATATTTATCATAAAACAGTTTATCCAAATTTTTTTTTCCAAAAATTAATAATATAGCTAAACCTTAATGATGTCAAAATACAGCCTCTTTTATGTTCTTTCAGGTGGTATACTTCAATTTTTGAAACAAAGTCAGGTTCGGGAGTTTGAAAAATTCTCGAAATTTCTTCGGGAGATTAACAATATAGCAAAAATTTAATAAAGCCAACTTGTAGCTTTTTTTATGCCCTTTCATATGGTGCAATTCAAGTCTTACGACAAAATCAGCTTTGGGAATAGTTTGTCAAAAATTAAGAAATTAAATATATATTTTGAAATTTTTTTCTGACGCCAAAATGTGGCCATTTTTATGCCCTTTCAGGTGGTATATTTCAATTTTCGCCACAAAGCCAGGTTATTGAATGTAAGGTTGGAAACTAAATCTTTAATATTAATGGAAAATGAAATGTTTTCGGAAGAGTAACCATATAGCAAAATTTTATTACGCTAATTTGTAGCCTTCTTTATGCCCTTTATGCCACAAAGCCAAATTTCGGAGTTGCAGCTCATATAATAAAATACTAATGGAAAATACTAAATTAAAAGTATTTTGAATGTTTTCGAGGGAGTAACCACACAGCAAATTGTGTAGCCTTTTTATTGCCTAAATGTGTAATTCAATTTTTGGCATAAATTCAGGCTTAAGAGTTGTACGTCGAAATTAAATCAATTGTATTAATCGAAAAACAGTTTATCGAAATTTTTTTCGAAACAATAATGTCGCCAATTCGTAGCCTTTTTTTCTGGCCTTTCATATGGTGTATATAGAGTTTTGCCAAGACGTCAGGCTTAGGAGTTCTAGGTCGAAAATTAAAAAATTAATATTAACCGTTCTTTGCGCTTTTCTCGGAAGATTAAAAGCAAATTAAAATTTTAATGAAGCTAACTGGCTTTCAAATAGACTCATATTTTGTCCAAAAAGTCAGGTTTGGGAGTTGTAGGACGAAAATTAATATATAATATTAGTAAAGCAAAAATTTAATGAAGCTAATTTGCAGTTCTTTCATGTCTTTCAGATAGTCATTAAATTTTTTCGAAAAAGTCAGGTTTGGGAGTTATAGTTCGAAATTAAAAAATTAATTACTATGTGAAATATTTTTGGAAGAGTAACTAAATAGAAAAATTTAATGACTCCAATTTAACGCCTTTTTTGTGCCCTTTCAGGTGTAGTAATTCTACTTTTCCACAAAGCCAGGTTTCAGAGCTTTAGGTCAATAATTAAAATATTAATATTAATGGATAAACATTATTTTGAAATTTTTTCGGAAGAGTAATTATATACACAATACTTTAAATTCAATTAACATCGTCACACCAAGTAACGTTAACGGCGGAAATCTGCAATACAGAGGGAGTATGCATATCTTATGAAAAACAAGACCTGGGATTTAACTGAATTATCAGTAGAACATAAAGCGGTTGGCTGTAAGTGGGTTTACTCTTTAAAACAAAGTAAAAAAGAAATGAATGAACGTTTTAAAGCTAGACTTGTTAACAAAGGTTATAGTTAGAAATATGGCGTGAATTATAAAGAAACTTTTTCACCAGTCGTGAGGTATACTGATAGATATATTGCTTAAGCTGTAGAACATGAATTGTTTGTGCACCAAATGAATGTGTCGACTGCTTATTTGAGTGCAGAGCTAGATGATGAACTTTATAATTTACAAACTGAATGTTTCGAAGATACACATAGGCCAGATAAATTTTAAAATTGAAAAAATCACTGTATGGGTTAAAGCAAAGTGGACAAGCATGGAACTTGCAGCTAAATAAGGTCTTAATTAAAATGGGGTTCAAGAAATGCACAACTGAACAATGCATGTATACCACAAATCACAATAACATGTTTAATATCATCGCAATTTATGTAGACGACCTCATAACTGCAGGTTCATCCAAGGTTGAACTTAATGATATTAAAATGGCAATAGCCAAAGAATTTGATGTAATAACTTTTTTCGAAAATGGAAAAAAATGGAGTTCGAACGTATTGGCGAAACAGGTTCAATAAAAGTATCCCAGCTGATATATATAATATATAATATATAAGCCATTTATTGAGCAATTTTGGAATGCAAGAATGTAAAAAGTTGCCACACCATTTGAGGCGGTGTTCCAGCCAGCTTTTGGAGTTGTGCGTCGAAAATTTAAAAAATTATTTTAATCGAAAAACAGTTTTTCTAAATTTCTTGTGAAGATTAGCAATTTACTAAATTCAATTCTTGCAACAAGGTCAGGTTTGGGAGTTATTGGTCGAAAATTAAAAGATTAATTATTATATTTGAAATTTTTTTGGAAGAGTAACTAAAATTAAAAATAGCCTTTTTTGTGCCCTTTCATGTGTTGTAATACTATTTTGCCACAAAGCCAGGTTTCAGAACTTTAGGTCAATAATTAAAGTATTAGTATTATTGGAAGAACAGTATTTTGGAATTTTTTAGTGTCCTTATTATCTATTCCACTTTCTGAAATCATGCAAAATATATCATCTACGTATTTAGTCATTATTCTTGGTCTAATGTTCACTCGCTCAATACAATTGACAAGCAATCTTTCCATAACAATATCAGCCACTATAGGAGAAGCTGGAGATCCCATTTTCAGACCTTGTTTTTGTAAATATATATTTCCATCATATTGAAAATATCTATTATCTTCTATACAAAATCTAAATATTCTTAAAAATAAGCTTTTATCTATCTCTGTATATCTCTCTGTTGTATCCCAAGTTTACTCAATAGTATTTATTGCCAAATCAACTAGTATACTGGGAAATAAAGATACTACATCAAATTAAACTAATCTTTCATCATTACCTATTTCTAGGTTCAATAATCAAATAATTTTAAATTCTTAACATTATATACTGAATTTTCAGTATTATTTTTCAAAATATCTATAATATATTTACATAGATGATAGGATGGTGAATTTACATAACAACAAATTGGTCTAAATGGGAACTGATCTTTATGAATTTTAGGTAAGCCATATATAGTCTAGGTGCTACAGCAATATTATTTTTAAGTTTATTCTTGTCTATATCTGTAATAATCCTATTTCTGTGAAGTTCGTCAACAATATTATTATTTTTTTAGTTTAGTAGTCTTAGGTTGAAAATTAAAACCTTACTTTTTGGGAAAAATTGCATGTCAATGTCTGGAAATACTTGCTGTAATGTTAATCTTCCAAAAAAAAATTTAAAAAACTGTGTTTCGATTAATATTATATATTTAATTTTCGACCTACAATTCCTAAATCTGACTTTGTGGCAAAAATTAATTACACCCCTTGAAAGGGCTCGAAAAAATTTCGAAAAACTCTTTTTCGATTAATATAGTCAGGATAACTGAAAAATATTTCTGCTATTATCTGACAGCATTTCTTCGTTGGGAACATATCCAATGCCGATTATGACTTTGGAGTAATGATGGTATTTCAAATCTATATGTTTACTTCTGGCGTGATATGTTGCATTTTTAACTAAATACTGTGCACTTTGGTCATCACCATAGAAATGTAAAGGTCCATCTTCTGAAAAACCTAGTTATTAGATTAAATTCTTTAGTATGTTGCTTCTTTAGCTGCTAAAGGTAAAGCAATCTATTCTACTTCGGTGCTTCTCAAGGCAACTACATTTTGCTTCCTGGCCTCCGAAGAGAATACACAATTAGCTTTATAAAACCAAAACCTAAATATGACTTCCTTTATGTAGCATCACTACCTAAGTCTGCATCCGCAAATCCAACTGTTGGTTTACCAATCTTTTCAAAAATTTACCTTGATACCAATTTTAGTTTTCAGGTATCGTAATATATGTTTAATTGCTGTCATATCTCAGCATGTGGATCATTGTTACGCTGCGCAAGTTTATTCATTGGGTGCAGGATATCCGGTCGTGTGGAAATTGCTAAGTACATTAATGCGCCGATGGCTAAGCATCAATTTTTGTGCAATCATTCGCGGTACATTTTACCTGGAACTTCGCCTCATATGGTGTAGCAACTTTTTTACATTCTTGCATTCCAAAATTGCTCAATAAATAGCTTATATATTCCCGCTGGGATACTTTTATTGAACCTGTTTCGCCAATACGTTCGAACTCCATTACCAAAAAGATATTACATCAAATTCTTTGGCTATTGCCATTTTAATGTCATTAAGTTCAACTTTGGATGAACCGGCAGCTATGAGTTCGTCTACATAAATTGCGATGATATTAAGCATGTTATTGTGGTTTTTGGTATACATGCATTGTTCAGTTGTGCATTTCTTGAACCTCATTTTAATTAAGACCTTATTTGCAGCCAACCAATTTATTATATACTGGTAATTCAGTTAAGTCCCAGGTCTTGTTTTTCCTAAGATATGCATTGCAGATTTCCATGAACTCCCATTTTCACCATTCATTTTCACGTTGACGTTACTTGGTGTGACGATGTTAATTGAATTTAAAGAATTGTGTATATAATTACTCCTCCGAAAAAATTTCAAAATAATGTTTTTCCATTAATATTAATATTTTAATTATTGACCTAAAGCTCTGAAACCTGGCTTTGTGGCAAAATAGAATTACTACACCTGAAAGGGCACAAAAAAGGCTTTAAATTGGAGTCATTAAATTTTTCTATTTAGTTACTCTTCTAAAAAAATTTCATATAATAATTAATTTCTTAATTTCGACCTAAGCTCCCAAAGCTGACTTTTTCGAAAAAATTTAATGACTCTATCTGAAAGCCATAAGACAACTGCAAGTTAGCTTCATAAAATTTTTGCTTTACTAATATTATGTAATAAAAATTTCTTCGGAAGATTAAAAATATAGCAAAAATTTAATAATGCCAACTTGCAGCTTTTTTTATGCCCTTTCATATGGTGCAATTCAAGTCTTACGACAAAATCAGTTTTGGGAGTAGTATGTCAAAAATTAAGAAATTAATTAATATATTTTGAAATTTTTTTCGGACGCCAATATGTGGCCATTTTTATGCCCTTTCAGGTGGTATATTTAAATTTTCGACACAAAGCCATGTTGTTGAATGTAAGGTCGGAAATTAAAACTTTAATATTAATGGAAAATGAAATGTCTTCGGAAGAGTAACCATACAGCAAAATTTTATTACGCTAATTTGTAGCCTACTTTATGCCACAAAACCAAATTTCGGAGTTGCAGGTCATATATTAAAATACTAATATTAATGGAAAAACAGTATTTTGAAATGTTTTCGAGAGAGTAACCATATAGGAAATTTTTAAGGACGCCAATTGTGTAGCCTTTTTATGCCCTAAATGTGTAATTCAATTTTTGGCACAAATTCAGGCTAAAGTGTGGTACGTCGAAATTAAATCAATTGATTTAATCGAAAAACTGTTTATCGAAATTTTTTTCGAAACAATGATTTCGCCAATTTGCAGCCTTTTTTATGCAGTTTCAGCTGGAGTAATTCAATTTCTGCCATAACGCTAAATTTCGGAGTTGTAGGTCGAATAATAATATATTAGTATTAATGGGAAAACAGTAGTTTGAAATGTTTTCGGAAGAGTAAACCTTTCATATGATGTATATCAAGTTTTGCCAAGACTTCAGGTTTGGGAGTTCTAGGTCGAAAATTAAAAAATTAATATTAATCGAAACACAGTTCCTTGCGCTTTTCTCGGAAGATTAAAAATAAATCAAAATCTTAATGAAGCTAACTTGTAGTTATTTTATGGCTTTCAAATAGACTCATTATATTTTGTCCAAAAAGTCAGGTCTGGGAGTTGTAGGCCGAAAACTAGTATATAATATTAGTAAAGCAAAAATTTAATGAAAAAATAAAAGTATCCCAGCGGGAATATATAAGCCATTTATTGAGCAATTTTGGAATGCAAGAACGTAAAAAGTTGCCACACCATTTGAGGCGGTGTTCCAGGTAAAATGTACCGCGAATGATTGCACAACAATTGATGCTACTTATAATCACTTAGCCATCGGCGCATTAATGTACTTAGCAATTTCCACACGACCGGATATCCTGCACCCAGTGAATAAACTTGCGCAGCGTAACAATGATCCACACGCTGAGATATGACAGCAATTAAACATATATTACGATACCTGAAAACTAAAATTGGTTTCAAGCTAAATTTTTGAAAAGATTGGTAAACCAACAGTTGTATTTGCGGATGCAGACTTAGGTAGTCATGCTACATAAAGGAAGTCATATTTAGGTTTTGCTTTTATAAAGCTAATTGTGTATTCTCTTCGGAGGCTAAGAAGCAAAATGTAGTTGCCTTGAGAAGCACCGAAGTAGAATAGATTGCTTTACCTTTAGCAGCTAAAGAAGCAAGAACTAGGTTATTCAGAAGATGGACCTTTACATTTGTATAGTGATAGCCAAAGTGCACAGTATCATCAATTTCGTGATGTTTACTCCAAAGTCATAATCGGCTTTGGATATGTTCCCAATGAAGAAATGCTGTCAGATAATTGCAGAAATATTTTTCACTTATCCTGACTATATTAATCGAAAAAGACTTTTTCGAGCCCTTTCAAGGGGTGTAATTAATTTTTGCCATAAAGTCAGATTTAGAAATTGTAGGTCGAAAATTAAATATATTATATTAATCGAAACACAGTTTTTTGAATATTTTTTGGAAGATTAACATTACAGCAAATATTTCATGAAGCTAACTTGTAGTTTTTTTTATGATCTTCCAGACATTCACATGCAATTTTTCCCAAATAGTCAGGTTTTAATTTTCAACCTAAAACTACTAAATTAAAAAAAATAATAATATTGTTGACGAACTTTACAGAAATAAGATTACTACAGATATAGAAAAGAATAAACTTAAAAATAATACAAATTTTGAAGCCTGGAACACCGCTTTAAATGGTGTGGCAACTTTTTACATTCTTGCATTCCAAAATTGCTTAATAAATGGCTTATATATTCCCGCTGGGATACTTTTATTGAACCTGTTTCGCCAATACGTTCGAACTCCATTACCAAAAAGATATTACATCAAATTCTTTGGCTATTGCCATTTTAATGTCATTAAGTTCAACCTTGGATGAACCGGCAGTTAAAACCGGCAAATAAAATTTTGCTGTGTGGTTACTCTTCCAAAAACATTTATTTTCCATTAATATTAAAGTTTTAATTTCCGACCTTACATTCAACAACATGGCTTTGTGTCGAAAATCGAAATATACCACCTGAAAGGGCATAAAAATAGCCACATATTGGCGTCCGAAAAAAATTTCAAAATAATTAATATCTTAATTTTTGACATACTACTCCCAAAACTGATTTTGTCGTAAGACTTGAATTGCACCATATGATAGGGCATAAAAAAAGCTACAAGTTGGCTTTATTAAATTTATGCTATATTGTTAATCTCCCCAAGAAATTTCGAAAAACTGTTTTTCAAACTCGCAAAACTGACTTTGTTGCAAAAATTGAAGTAAACCACCTGAAAGGACATAAAAGACGCTATATATTGACGTCATTAAGGTTTAGCTATATTATTAATTTTTGGAAAAAAAAATTTGGATAAACTGTTTTATGATAAATATAATTGAAGCTACAAGTAAGCTTTATTAAGTTTTTGCTATATGGTTAGTTTTCCTAAGAAATTTCAAAATACGTTCGAACTCCATTTTTTCCCATTTTCGAAAAAAGTTATTACATCAAATTCTTTGGCTATTGCCATTTTAATATCATTAAGTTCAACCTTGGATGAACCGGCAGTTATGAGGTCGTCTACATAAATTGCGATGATATTAAACATGTTATTGTGATTTTTAGTATACATGCATTGTTCAGTTCTGCATTTCTTGAACCCCATTTTAATTAAGACCTTATTTAACCTTTGCTTTAACCCATACAGTGATTTCTTCAATCTCAAAATTTATCTGGCCTATGTGTATCTTCGAAACATTTGGTTTGTACTATATATACTTCATCATCTAGAACTGGACTCAAATAACCAGTCGACACATCCATTTGGTGCACAAAGAATTCATGGTCTATCAGCATACCTCACGACTGGTGAAAAAGTTTCTTTACAATTCATGCTATATTTCTAACTATAACCTTTGGTTACAAGTCTAGCTTTAAAACGTTCATTCATTTCTTTTTTATTTTGTTTTAAAGAGTAAACCACCTTACAGCCAACCGTTTTATGTTCTACTGGTAATGCAGTTAAATCCCAGGTCTTGTTTTTCATAAGATATGCATACTCCCTCTGCATTGCAGATTTCCATGAACTCCCATTTTCACCATTCCTGAAAGGACATAAAAGACGCTATATTATTAATTTTTCGAAAAAAGATTTGGATAAACTGTTTTATGATAAATATAATTGAAGCTACAAGTAAGCTTTATTAAGTTTTTGCTATATGGTTAATTTTCCTAAGAAATAAAAAAAAACAGTATTTATAATAATTTTAATTCTTAAAGTTTCAATCTACAACTCTCAAACCTGACTGTTGTAAAAATTGAAATACATTACCTGAAAGGGCACAAAAAAGTCTAATGTTAACTTCATTAAATTTTTACTTAATTGTTGATCTTCCGAAAAAAATTTCAAAAAACTGTTTTGCGATTAATATTAATATTTTAATATTTGACCTACCACTCCCAAACCTTTGTCGCAAAACTTAAATAACACCATTTGAAAGGTCATCAAAATGGCTACAATTAAGAGTTATTTTGCTTATTGTTAATCTTCCGAAGAAATTTCGAAAGACAGTTTTTGTATGAATATTAAATTTTAAATTTTCGATCTACAAGTTTTAAACCTAACTTTGTTGCAAAAACATAGTTACACGACCTGAAACGGCATAAAAGGGGCTATTAATTGGCGTTATTAAGCTTTTGCTATATTATTAATAATTCGAAAAATAGTTTTCGATTAATATTAATTTTCCAATTTTCAAAGAACAACTCCCAAACCTGACTTTCTGGCAAAAATTTAGTTACACCACTTTAAAGGGGATAAGATAGGCTACAAATTCGCTTCATTTAATATTTGCTATATTGTTAATTTTCCGAACAAAGTTAAACTACTGCTTTTCGATTAATATTAGTTTTTTAATTTTTGAACTACAACGTTTAAACCTGACTTTGTTCTTTTCATAAAAAATATTGTTACTCTTTCGAAAATATTAAAAAACAAGCAAATTGCTACTATGCCGAATCTTCCTTCACCAACGTACGTCTGGCATTACATATATTCTTAAGTATAAATTTTTTGATTTCTGATTTATGAAGTAGCTTCAGTAAGCGAAAAAAAACACTTTCAGTTGCATTTTTTTTTGTTACTTTTATAAATAAAACATATTCAAGATTTTCCACCCCTGGAAACGAAATTTTAATTTTCCAATTTCGGTTTTATTTAAGGAAAACTACATATATGTCACCATATTGGATATATATGGAAACGAATTTTTAATTTTCGAATTTCGGTTTTATTTAAGGAAAACTACATATATGTCACCATATTGGATATAGCAAGAATCCATCCCACGAAATTTTGATTTATTTTAAATATTTGATACGAATTTTGTTTTTCCTGAAAAAAAAATGTTTAAATTATTTGACTCTTTGGTTACTTCTATGTGTGAAAAAACAATTTCTGGACTATGAACAGAAATTTTAAATTGCTTTGTGTTTTTATACCAATAAAACTTATTATGATGCGTGAAATAATTTTTTTTAATATATTGGAATTTGTAAACATCTTAGTCACTTTCATTTATTACAAAATGTTGCAGTTATCCAATCCTGGAATAGAAATTTTAATTTCAAACCAATCTTATTTTTCCTAAATTAAAAAATAGTTTTAATTAGCAAAAATAAACGACATTAGTTGGAAGCGAAAATACATTTTTAATTTTTTAAGGAATACTATTTTTTTTGGGGGGGGTTTTAATTATGTGCTAGCTCTTTTTCCCAAAATCTTATTGAAAAATTCAAAGTGGTTAGCTAGCTCCTATGCGCATTTCACTGGGGCTAATGCAGATCATCAAGTTCTTAAGATAACTAAATACATTTATTTCATACTTCCATTTTACTACTTATGTTTACTGCTTCAAAGCTTCTCATTTAGTGAAGTGGAAGCATAAAATAAATATCTTTAGTAAACTTATGAAATGTCGGGCAAAGGTTCCCTGATAATCCGCATTAGCCCCAGTGAAATGCGCAAACGAACTAGCTAAAACCCCTCAAATATATTCATATATATATATATATATATATATATATATATATTTATATTTATATGTATATATATGTATATATATATATATATATATGTTATATGTATATATATATATATATATATATATATATATATGTTATATGTATATATATATATATATATATATATACACACACATGTATATATATATTATATATATTTATATATATATATATATATATATATATATATATATACATACATATATGCAGATATATATATATTTATTTGTACATATATATATATATATATATATATATATATATCTTTAACAGCTAAAGAAGCAACCTACATAAGGAATTCGGTGCGTCGTTGAAATTACTTTGTGTGACGATGGTAATTGAATTTAAAGTATTGTGT
>OY776282.1:1175000-1185000 GCA_963675445.1 Linnaemya vulpina
ATTTCTTCAGAAAATAATAATATAGCAAATACTTAATGATCCTATTGTAGTATTTTGTATGCCTTTTCAGGTGGTATAATTAAATTATTGCCACAAAGCCAGGTTGTTGAGTTGTAGGTCAAAAACTAAAATATTAATATTAATGGAAACACAGTGTTTTGAAATGTTTTCGAGAGAGTTAAAAGTTTCAAGTCGTGTAATTCAGATGTAGGAGTTGTAGGTCGAAAACAATACTTTGAAATTTTTTTCGAAAGATTAACAATTTAAGCAAATATTGAATGAAGCTAGCTTGTAGCCTTTTTATGCTTTTTCAGGTGGTATAATTAAATTTTTGCAACAAAGTCTGCTTTGAGAGTTGTAGATTGAAAATTTAAAAATTAAAATTAGTAGAAAAACTATTTTTCTGAAATTTCTTCGGAAAATTAACAATATAGCAAAATCTTGATAAAGCTTACTTGTTCCCTTTTTTATGCCCTTTTAGGTGGTTTACTTAAATTTTTGCAACAAAATCAGGTTTGAGATAAATAAATATTAATCGATATTTCTTCGGAAAATTAACAATAAAGCAAAAGTTTAATGACGCTTACCTGTAGCATTTTTATGCCCTTTCATATGGTGTATGTCAAGTTTTACCACAAAGTCAGGTTTATGAGTTCTAGATCGAAAATTGAGAGATAAACATTAATCGAAAAACAGTTTTTGAATTTGATTTTCGGGATATTAACAATATAGCAAAAATTTAATGAAGCCAACTTGTAGCCTCTTTTACGGATAGTGTAATTTAATTTTTCCAACAAAGTCAGGTTTGGAACTTGTAGGTTGAAAATAGAAATATTAATATTAATCAAAAAAAAGTTTTTCGAATTTTTTTCAGAAAATTAACAATATAGCAAATATTTAATGATCCTATTGTAGTATTTTCATGCCCTTTCAGGTGGTATAATTAAATTTTTGCCACAAAGCCAGGTTGTTGAGTTGTAGGTCAAAAATTAAAATATTAATATTAATGGAAAAACAGTATTTTGAAACGTTTTCGAGAGAGTAACAATATAGCAAAAATTATTGTCGCCAATTGTGTATACTTTTTTATGCCTTTTAAGGTTGTGTAATTCGATATTCAGGCTAAGGAGTTGTACGTCAAAATGAAATCAATTGTATTAATCGAAAAACAGTTTATCGAAATATTTTTTTACACAATAAGAAAATAGCAAAGCTTTAATGATGCCAATTTGTAGCCTTTTTTATGCCTTTTTAAATGGATAGTGTATACGCTAAGATTTGCCAACAAGTCAGGTTTGGTAGTACCAGGTCGAAAATTAAACGATTTTTAATAATTTTTGCCACAAAGTGAGGCTTAAAAGTTGTACGACTCTTACGAGCCCTTTCAAGTGGTGTAATTAATTTTTGCCACAAAGTCAGGTTTAGGAATTGTAGGTCGAAAATTTATGTTAATCAAAACACAGTTTTTTGAATTTAATGAAGATAACTTGTAGTTCTTTTATGCTATTCCAGACAAGTTTAGTAGTTTAAGGTTGAAAATTGAAAAATTAATATAAAAAGAAACACAACTTTTTCAATATATTTGAAAAGATTAACAATAAAGCAAAAATTTAATGAAGCAAATTTGCAGCCTTTCTTTAAAGTGGTGTAATTCAAATTTTATAACAAAGCCAGGTTTCGGAGTTGTACGTCGAAAATTGAAAAAATTATAATAATCGAAAAACAGTTTTTCAAAATTTCTTCGGAAGATTAGCAATTTAGTAAATTCAATTTTAACAACAAAGTTATAGGTTTGGGAGTTATAGGTCGAAAATTAAAAGATTAATTATTATATTTGAAATGTTTTTGAAAGAGTAACTAATAGTAAATATAGCATTTTTTGTGTCCTTTCATGTGTTGTATTCTATTTTGCCACAAATCCAGGTTTCAGAGCTTAAAATTAAAATTAGGTCAATAATTAAAATATTAATATTATTGGAAAAACAGTATTTTGAAATTTTTCCGGAATTTTAACTATATACACAATACTTTAAATTCAATTAACATTGTCACACAAAGTAATGTCAACGACGCACCGAATTCCTTATGTATGTTGCTTCTTTAGCTATATATATATATATATATATATATATATATATATATATCTATTATTAAACAGATGCATGAACAAAAGAAAAAGCAGGTTTGAACATGATCGGCTTGTTTTTTGTATCATACCCGACTGTGTTCATTGTATTGAAGCAACTATGAGTAAACATGTATCAACTATAAACACTTGCGAGCAAGCATGAGCTGAACATGAACATAAACGATCAATTCTGTTTATGAGCATGATCACAGTTGCAGACAATCATCATGAGCAACAACGAACACGATTAGATGTTCGGGGAATCAAATAAAATACGGGAAAATACGGTTTTTTTTTATTAACATAACGAAAACATTCTCTTCACTTTTTAACACAAAAACAAACTAAAATAAGAATTCATTTAAACAACAAATTTTAAATATATACACACATATATGTATGTATACGTATGGATATACATTTACATACATTTTGGTTCATTTTATGCAGTGACGGACTAAAGTGTACATACAGTCTCATATGACGATATTCTGAAAATTAGTAATACAGTTTTATTTTGAGTCATATAGATACATATATATCGTTACCTTAATACGGGAACGTCATATCTCAATATTTTTTTCAAATTATTTTTTTTACTTACATCGAATTAGAGGTTCATCTATCAAAAAATTCGATTTGAAAAATATAATGAGTTTGGGCGTTTCTATATTAAGGTAACGATATATTAATTTAAAAAGAATCATAAATTAATTTGTTTGTTCTTTAAACGAAAAACAACAGACTTTTGTCATATCACATATTTTGTTTTGACGGGTTTTCTTTAAAGGACAAATAAACAAATTTATCATTCGTTTTTTATAAATATTTGTATATGACTCTCGAAATAAGACTTTATTGTTACTTTTTCAGTTAAATAGAATAACGTTATATGAGAGGGCTACATGTAGACTGCAGTGCTTCACTGTATATTGAGTTCATCCTTTGATTTCATATTCTGATGTAAAAACATAATTTCTTCAACAGAGGTAGGATTCCACCCAATGACGCAACGTTTTTCACTAAGCAAATTTCTTGCTGCCGAAAAAGCCCGCTCTGAGGAGGCACTGCTTGCTGGTGTGGCCAAAATCTTGCAGCTTACTTGGTATAGTAACGGAAATTTTGGTTTATTCATTTCCCACCACGCTAACACG
The DNA here is from genome assembly GCA_963675445.1 of Linnaemya vulpina. Classification (NCBI taxonomy): domain Eukaryota; kingdom Metazoa; phylum Arthropoda; class Insecta; order Diptera; family Tachinidae; genus Linnaemya; species Linnaemya vulpina. The sequence goes on from OY776282.1 coordinate 1,178,283, forward strand.
CCAAATCCATCATGAAGAACCTCATGAATGTTTTCGTAAGCACTTTACTCAATTTGAGCCTTGTCGCATACATTCACTTGTTGCGAAGATTGCACGAAACCAAAGAAAATCTGTTCATCTTCTGATGACAAACCAGCGGCTGGTTCATTGTTGTATGGAGCATAATCATTTGCAAACATTTCCATAAAAACTTTACAATGCTTTCTAATTTCATTTTTTTCGTTGCTGGTAAATTGAAGCATTTTTTTTGTTGGAGGAAACAAAAACACTGCTATTTTGTGAAAAATTGTTAAATTCTTAATAACAACGTCTTGTAGCAATATATTTAAATTTTCTTTAAAACTTCTGACGCAGTCATGATCTTCATTATTTACTTCCTCACACAATCGCTTTAAAAAGTGAACATATATTATAGCTAGCTGCAACGTCGGATAGCTATCACCTTCAATTTTTTTCGACCTTTCCGCAAAATGTCGTAATGTATAAATAATTTGCTTCATTAAATTTATATCAATTGCAGACATTCTAGACAGCTGATTTTTCTCCTGCAGAATTTTTGCAATTTGAGTCCAGTTTTGAAGAACTGATTGCAACAAAAACTAAATAGTGTTCCACCGGGTAGGCGAGAAACTTTTCAATGTCGTTGTTAATTCCGCGTTGCATCCAGAATTTTTAAAATACTTCACAAGTTTAATGCATTTTTGACATAAATCTTCAACTTCAGCTGTTTCTTTGACTGCCTTTTCTACAATATGACAAAAAAAATATATGATTATACCCAGTAAACGCAGCTTTCATGTTTGAGCCTCTATCAGTAATAATTATGGCTTTGTCGAGGCTACACTGAAAATGTTGCAATCTTTGTACAACTTTCTTCAAAATTTTGTCATCTAAAGCAAATGTAATATGAAAAATAAAATATTAAAACTTACATACATGAATTTCCGGCTTTTTTTGTGTAAAATATTGTAAAATAAAATCGCGCTTACTTGTACAGGATTCAAAATTCATTGATTCGAATCCAAGAACTTTGGTTGTAAATTCAGCGCTCTTAACAAAGTGCATTGTTATGGCTAAATATGACATTTTCGAATAATTATCTGTACAAAGATCTGTTGTTATTGCAAAACCACTGCTCTTTATTGTATTTATTTCCGCTTGCAATAAATTATATGTTTCGTCGTACAATTTATGAATATTCCGCGATACTGTCGTAGGGTGCGGCAACATTTCTTTTTTTACATCTACATCCGCTCCATACTTTGCTTCAATTGATAATACTACTTCAGTATATTTTATAAGTCCATCATCTTCCACTGATTTAAAAGGCCTGCAATTTTTGATTGTCCAATGTGTAATGGATTTAATAACTTGGTCTTTAATATCCTGGTCTACATCAACCTTAAGTTTGCTTCGCGGTAAGGATTCCATGCAGCATTTGTGCCTCAACAAAAAAGAAGTGCTATGAAATTTATAGACTGTATTGCAACACTTGCATGCTACTACTGATTTATTCACTGTTCCATTCAATTCCACTTCCCCAAAAAATTCCCACGCCTTGCTCTTTCCGATTTTTGAAACTATTTTATAGTCGCCACTATCTATTTTAGATTTGATTTGAGAAGCATTAAAATTTTTAGAGGGCAAACTCTGCATACTTTCTGTAAAATCCTAACTTACAAAAAAATTTAAAAATAAAAGAATGAAAATGTTTAAGAAAATTTTACATATTGGGGTATGTTCTGTGTCTCACAAAAAAAATTAAATTATGTGAATCCTCATGGCATTGTTTTTATAAATTTATTTTTTATAACAACAATGGAATGAGAATTCACATAATTTTATTTTTTGTGAGACACGGAACAGGGCCGATTGTTGAATTTCATTTATAAGAATAAAAATATTAAAATTTACTTACAGTCATTTTGTAGTTTATATAATTATACAAATGTACCGTATAGTTTAGTAGGCGGCATATACATACAACAATGAAATGTGAAAAACAGAATATAAATACAAAACTTATTTCAAATGCAATAACTTTTAAAATCCTTTGTTCGAACATAACCATATAATCACGAACACTGCTCATGCTCATGATCACTAGAACACATTCAATCAGTAACAAACAGAGATCATGTGTTGATGGTATGAACAAACTTTTGCTCACTGACATCGCAGTTGAATCATACGTATGGTCATGTAGTATGTGGTATGTGTTCGAACATTGGCAATTTATAATGAACACATATATATGTATATATATATATATATATATATATATATATATATATATATGTACAAATAAATATTTATATATCTGTATATATGTATGTATATATATATATATATATATATATATATATATATATATATATATATGTATATATATATATATATATATATATATATATATATATAAATATATATAATATATATATACATGTGTGTGTATATATGTATATATATATATATATATATATATATATATATATATATATTTATTTATACATATATATACATATAACATATATATATATATATATATATATATATATATATATATACATATAACATATATTTATATATATATATATATATATATATATATACATATATATACATATAAATATAAGTATATATATATATATATATTTATATATATATATATATATATATATATATATATAATAAAATAATTTTTTGACATATTGTCATTGTACTATTATAATATGAAATGCATTTGTTGGGTGGATTTTTTCACATCAAATTAAAAAAAAAAAATAAATAAATAAATAAATTTCCTGAAGAAGTCACACAAAGGAGTGACGAAATATTGAAAAACAATTTTATAATATAATAAAAATAAAGAGACCTAAATTCGTGATTCGGTTAATATTAATTTTTTAATTTTCTACCTAGAACTCCCAAACGTCTTGGCAAAACTTTATATACACCATATGAAAGGGCAGAAAAACAGGCTACGAATTGGCGTAATGAAATTTTTTGCTGTATGGTTACTCTTACAATTGATTTAATTTCGACGTACAACTCTTAAGTCTGAATTTGTGCCAAAAATTTAATTACACATTTAGGGCATAAAAAGGCTACACAATTGGGGTCCTTAAAAATTTGCTATATGGTTACTCTCTCGAAAACATTTCAAAATACTGTTTTTCCATCAATATTAGTATTTTAATATATGACTTGCAACTCCGAAATTTGGCTACAAATTAGCGTAATAAAATTTTGCTGTATGGTTACTCCCTCGAAAACATTTCAAAATACTTTTAATTTAGTATTTTCCATTAGTATTTTGTTATATGAGCTGCAACTCCGAAATTTGACTTTGTGGCATAAACGGCATAAAGAAGGCTAAAATTAGCGTAATAAAATTTTGCTATATGGTTACTCTTCCCAAAAAACATTTATTTTCCATTAATATTAAAGTTTTAATTTCCGACCTTTGTGTCGAAAATCGATTTATACCACCTGAAAGGGCATAAAAATAGCCACATATTGGCGTCCGAAAAAAATTTCAAAATAATTAATTTCTTAATTTTTGACATACTACTCCAAAACTGATTTTGTCGGAAGACTTGAATTGCACCATATGATAGGGCATAAAAAAAGCTACAAGTTGGCTTTATTAAATTTATGCTATATTGTTAATCTCCCGAAGAAATTTCGAAAAACTGTTTTTCAAACTCCCAAACCTGACTTTGTTTCAAAAATTGAAGTATACCACCTGAAATAACATAAAAGAGGCTATATTTTGACGTCATTAAGGTTTTGCTATATTATTAATTTTTCGAAAAAAAGTTTGTTTGAATCTTTATGTATTTTGTTGACAAATAATTTTCATATTGTTGTTTTATAAACAAAAATTATTTTTTCACATCAAATTAAAATTAATAAATAAATTTCCTGAAGAAGTCACACAAAGGAGTGACGAAAGCTTGAAAAACAATTTTATAATATAATAAAAATAAAGAAACCTTAAGCTTAATAAATGTTAGACCACATTATTAATCAAGAAGAGGTCAAAAAACTAGAAAAATTAAAAATTTTAAGAGCACCCAATAAACAAAGACAATAAAAGGAGAAATATATGAGCTACAGCAGGTTTAAAAAGAATTATCAAGTCAGACGCCTTATTAATAGATTCAAGACCATGAGGGATAAAATTATCCGGACATGATAACAAAATTTATTTCAAGAGCAGCAAAGAATATATCAGGTATTTTCAAATTGGAGGGAGTTCCGGCAATACAGAGGATAATTTATAGGTATTCAAATTACATACACACCAAAATTTTAAAATATGCACAAAACAAAAACATGAACTATTGAAACAATTTCAAAGTGAGATAAATGTAGTTAAAATAAATTTTTAATAGAATAGAATTAAAAAATTTCTTACAATATGAAGATAGATTAACCATAGCATTAAATGAAAAGATAAAAAGAATTTATAAGAAGAAATTCGATTGTTTAAAGGATTTACAAAGAGAGGAATTAAGAATAAAATTTAATAACAAATGGTTTATAAATATAACTAGTTATGATATACCAATAGACGTACAGTGGACTCTTTCATTAGGACCGAAACATGCATTACCTACTAACAGAGAAGAATTTCCAATGTTAAAAATGCTAGCAGATGGAGGAGATATAGTTTAAACTAATCATATCAATAAAATGATATTATCAGGTAGAGATATATATGTCAGACAGAGTAAGGGAAACAGAAATATTTTTAAAGAAAAATAGGAACATATTGATATTAAAAGCTGATAAAGCTAATGCAACCGTATCTATTGACAAACAAGATCATAATATACGTATTAATAACATCATATTAGATCCTTCAAAATATTCTTTGCCAAATAGAGACCCAACTAGCAAATTAATGAAAATTAACAATAATATTGTTGACGAACTTCACAGAAATAGGATTATTACAGATATAGAAAAGAATAAACTTAAAAATAATATTTCTGTAGCACCTAGACTATATATGGTTTACCTAAAATTTATAAAGATCAGTTCCCATTGAGACCAATTTGTTGTTATGTAAATTCACCATCCTATCATCTATGTAAATATATTATAGATATTTTGAAAAAGATTACTGAAAATTCAGTATATAATGTTAAGGATGGGTTAGAATGTAAATTCATCATCCTATCATCTATGTAAATATATTGTAGATATTTTGAAAAAGATTACTGAAAATTCAGTATATAATCATAAGGATGGGTTCGAATTTAAAAACAGATTATTGAACCTAGAAATAGGTAATGATGAAAGATTAGTTTCATTTGATGTAGTATCTTTATTTCCCAGTATACCAGTTGATTTGGCAATAAATACTATTGAGGAAAAATGGGATATAATAGAGAGATATACAGAGATAGATAAAAGCTTATTTTAAGAATATTGAGATTTTGAATAGAAGATAATAGATATTTTCAATATGATGGAAATATATATTTACAAAAACAAGGTGTGCAAGGTGGCTGATATTGTTATGGAGAGATTGCTTGACAATTGTATTGAGCGAGTGAACATTAGACCAAGAATAATGACTATATATGTCGATGATTTATTTTGCATAATTTCAGAAAATGGAATAGATAATATGTTAAGGATACTAAATGAGTTTAGGAAGAATTATTAATTACTATTCTAATCATAATAAAAAGTGTAATTCCCAAGTGTAACTATTGATTTTGCAATTAATACAATTGAAAACAAATGGGAAATGATAGCAAGGTATACAAGGATTGACAAACATTTATTTTTCCGTATTTCAAAATTTTCCTATGGGATCACCAGCATCTCCAATAATAGCAGATATGGTAATGGAGGAATTATTAGACAAATCAATTCAAAAACTTAATATAAAACCTAAAATAGTGACAAAATATGTAGATGATTTATTTTGCATTATGCATACATCGGAGATAGATAATATGTTATCAGATATGTTATTTAGATACTTTAGTTATTAGGAGAGGTAATAAATTAATAATAGATTGGTTCCAGAAACCTACTGCTTCGGGAAGAATGATTAATTACTATTCAAAACATAGTAGACACATTATTATATACACAGCTAAAAATTTTATAGAAAGGGCTCTAAATATAAGTGACAAACAATTTCACTATAGCAATAAAAAGAAGGTTATAAATATATTAGAAAATAACAATTTTCCTAATCATATTATAAATAAATTAATATCACAATATAGAAATAGAAGAACAGAAAATACTAATATTAATACAGAACAAAAATTATTTAAATCTTTAACTTTCCTTTAGTGAAAAATATATATCCAATTTCTTTAAAATTCTTTCCCTCTCTTTTTGAAAATGTTTCAACATATCATGTTTTTCTTTTATCGCTAACCAGGAATATCAGAAAGGTTGACAAAATCTAAAATTTACGATACAGGTAAATATAGAATAGCTCATAGAATGCACAATACATTAAACAGACTATATCACTCAGGAACAAAATTGTACAGGCAAGATCATCAATAACTTTTTTGATAAGATGCAGGAATGTTGGAATCACCCCGAACTTTATCAAGAACTCTACGAAGACTATCTTGAATGTTTTTAACAAGGATAGCTTACAAAGGATTTAAAAAACAATAGAAAAATATACTCAAGACTTACACAATAAAATGTTAAGGTTAGCGATAAAAGA
>OY776282.1:1190000-1207500 GCA_963675445.1 Linnaemya vulpina
AACAGTTTTTCTAAATTTCTTCGGAAGGTTAGCAATTTACTAAATTTAATTCTTGCAACAAGATCAGGTTTGGGAGTTATTGGTCGAAAATTAAAAGATTAATTATTATATTTGAAATGTTTTTGGAAGAGTAACTAAAATTAAAAATAGCCTTTTTTGTGCCCTTTCATGTGTTGTAATTCTATTTTGCCACAAAGCCAGGTTTCAGAGCTTTGGGTCAATAATTAAAATATTAGTATTAATGGAAGAACAGTATTTTGGAATTTTTTCGGAATTTTTTAGTGTCCTTATTATCTATTCCACTTTCTGAAATCATGCAAAATATATCATCTACGTATTTAGTCATTATTCTTGGTCTAATGTTCACTCGCCCAATACAATTTTCAAGCATTGGCAGACCTTGTTTTTGTAAATATATATATTTCCATCATATTGAAAATATCTATTATCTTCTATACAAAATCTAAATATTCTTAAAAATAAGCTTTTATCTAGCTCTGCATATCTCTCTATTGTATCCCAAATTTGCTCAATAGTATTAATTGCCAAATCAACTAGTATACTGGGAAATAAGGATACTACATCAAATGAAACTAATCTTTCATCATTACCTATTTCTAGGTTCGATAACCAAATAATTTTAAATTCTTAATATTATATGCTGAATTTTCAGTATTCTTTTTCAAAATATCTATAATATATTTACATAGATGATAGGATGGTGAATTTACACAACAACAAATTGGTCTAAATGGGAACTGATCTTTATGAATTTTAGGTAAACCATATATAGTCTAGGTGCTATATTATTTTAATAGTTATTATATATTATTTAAATAGTTATTATTTTTAAGTTTATTCTTTTCTATATCTGTAATAATCCCATTTCTGCGAAGTTCGTTAACAATATTATTATTTTTTTAGTTTAGTAGTCTTAGGTTGAAAATTAAAACCTGACTTTTTGGGAAAAATTGTATGTCAATGTCTGGAAGATCATAAAAAAACTACAAGTTAGCTTCATAAAATATTTGCTGTAATGTTAATCTTCCAAAAAAAATTCAAAAAACTGAAATGTAAAGGTCCATCTTCTGAAAAACCTAGTTCTTAGATTAAATTCTTTAGTAGGTTGCTTCTTTAGCTGCTAAAGGTAAAGCAATCTATTCTACTTCGGTGCTTCTCAAGGCAACTACATTTTGCTTCCTGGCCTCCGAAGAGAATACACAATAAGATTTATAAAAGCAAAACCTAAATATGACATCCTTTATGTAGCATCACTATCTAAGTCTGCATCTGCAAATCCAACTGTTTATATTAGTTTCGTAATATATGTTTATTTGCTGTCATATCTCAGCGTGTGGATCATTGTTACGCTGCGCAAGTTTATTCACTGGGTGCAGGATATCCGGTCGTGTGGAAATTGGTAAGTACATTAATGCGCCGATGGCTAAGTGATTATAAGTAGCATCAATTTTTGTGCTATCATTCGCGGTATATTTTACCTGGAACATCGCCTCAATTGGTGTGGCAACTTTTTACATTCTTGCATTCCAAAATTGCTTATATATTCCCGCTGGGATACTTTTATTGAACCTGTTTCGCCAATACGTTCGAACTCCATTACCAAAAAGTTATTACATCAAATTCTTTGGCTATTGCCATTTTAATGTCATTAAGTTCAACCTTGGATGAACCGGCAGTTAAAACCGGAAAATAAAATTTTGCTGTATGGTTACTCTTCCGAAAACATTTATTTTCCATTAATATTAAAGTTTTAATTTCCGACCTTACATTTAACAACATGGCTTTGTGTCGAAAATCGAAATATACCACCTGAAAGGGCATAAAAATAGCCACATATTGGCGTCCGAAAAAAATTTCAAAATAATTAATTTCTTAATTTTTGACATACTACTCCCAAAACTGATTTTGTCGTAACACTTGAATTGCACCATATGATAGGGCATAAAAAAAGCTACAAGTTGGCTTTATTAAATTTATTCTATATTGTTAATCTCCCGAAGAAATTTCGAAAAACTGTTTTTCAAACTCGCAAAACTGACTTTGTTGCAAAAATTGAAGTATACCACCTGAAAGAACACAAAAAATATATTAACGTCATTAAGGTTTAGCTATATTATTAATTTTTCGAAAAAAAATTTGGATAAACTGTTTTATTATAAATATAATTGAAGCTAAAAGTAAGCTTTATTAAGTTTTTGCTATATGGTTAATTTTCCTAAGAAATTTAAAAAAAAACAGTTTTTATAATAATTTTAATTCTTAAAGTTTCAATATTCAACTCTCAAACCTGACTTTGTTGTAAAAATTTAAATACATTACCTGAAAGGGCATAAAAAAGTTTAATGTTAACTTCATTAAATTTTTGCTTAATTGTTGATCTTCCGAAAAAAATTAAAAAAAACTGTTTTGCGATTAATATTAATATTTTAATATTTGACCTACCACTCCCAAACCTTTGTCGCAAAACTTAAATAACACAATATGAAAGGGCATAAAAATGGCTACAATTAAGAGTTATTTTGCTCATTGTTAATCTTCCGAAGGAACTTCGAAAAACAGTTTTTCTATGAATATTAAATTTTAAATTTTCGATCTACAAGTTTTAAACCTAACTTTGTTGCAAAAACATAGTTACACGACCTGAAACGGCATAAAAGGGGCTATTAATTGGCGTTATTAAGCTTTTGCTATATTATTAATAATTCGAAAATTAGTTTTCGATTAATATTAATTTTCCAATTTTCAAAGAACAACTCCCAAACCTGACTTTCTGGCAAAAATTTAGTTACAGCACTTTAAAGGGCATAAGATAGGCTACAAATTCGCTTCATTTAATATTTGCTATATTGTTAATTTTCCGAACAAAGTTAAACTGCTGCTTTTCGATTAATATTAGTTTTTAATTTTTGAACTACAACGTTTAAACCTGACTTTGTGGCAAGAAGAGAATTACACCACTTTTCATAAAAAATATTGCTACTCTTTCGAAAATATTAAAAAACAAGTAAAAGTGCTACATTCGGATATGCCGAATCTTCCTTCACCAACGTACGTCTGGCATTACATATATTTTTAAGTATCAATTTTTTGATTTCTAATTTATGAAGTAGCTTCAGTAAGCGAAAAAAAAAACACTTTCAGTTGCATTTTTTGTTACTTTTATAAATAAAACATATTCAAAATTTTCCGCCCCTGGAAACGAAATTTTAATTTTCCAATTCCGGTTTTATTTAAGGAAAACTACATATATGTCACCATATTGGATATAGCAAGAATACATCCCACGAAATTTTGATTTATTTTAAATATTTGATACGAATTTTGTTTTTCCTGAAAAAAAATGTTTAAATTAGTTGCCTCTTTGGTTACTTCTATGTGTGAAAAAACAATTTCCAGACCCTGAACTGAAACCAATCTTATTTTTCCTAAATTAAAAAGTAGTTTTAATTAGCAAAAATAAACGACGTTAGTTGGAAGCGAAAATACATTTTTATTTTTTTAAGGTATACTATTTTTTTTGGGGAGTTTTAAATATGCGCTAGCTCTTTTTCCGAAAATCTTATTAGAAATTCAAAGTGGTCAGCTAGTTCCTATGCGCATTTCACTGGGGCTAATGCAGATCATCAAGTTCTTAAGATAACTAAATACACATAAGTGTATTTAGTTATCTTAAGTACATAATACTTCCAAATTATTACTTATGTTCACTGTTTCAAAGCTTCTCATTTAGTAAAGTCGAAGTATAAAATAAATATCTTTAGTAAACTTAAGAAATGTCGGGTAAAGGTTCCCTGATAATCCGCTTTAGCCCCAGTGAAATGCGCCAACGAACTACCTAAAACCCCTCAAATATATTCATATATATTGTTACGTTTTTAGACCTTTTCGTAAAAACGGTTTTATTAGTTATCCTTCAAGGATTCGTTTTATTGCATCAAATTAAAACACGGACAAATTAATTTAGAAATATAATACGGCAACAATTTATTTATTACTTTATTTACACGAGTACTTGTACTACTCAACACTTAGCGATGTTAACACGTCTATGTCTGATATCACACTGATTATTGCTGAGTTCTGGCAGCGCCTTTATATAGCAAAAATGACGTCGTCTGGTAACCTCGTGAAAGTTCTGGGTATGGTGGTTGTATTTTACTTGGCATGTGTGTGTTTGTATGACAATGCTGACTTGTTTGGTTTGCTTATGGTAACTATGTGTGTTTGAATGTATGAGTGTTCTGTGTGTTTTGCCTATGGTAACTATGAGTGGTTGTATGAATGAGTGTGTGGTTTTGTTTCTTCTACGTGTATATGGCTGTATATAGTTGTGAATCTATTTAGTTTTATTAGCAGCGAATACTTGAATATAAGATCATTAAGAACAACATCTCTTAGCATTGATGCTGCTATGTTTGTTGTTGTTGTGGTTTACTCTTATTGGCACAGCCTTGAATGATCTTGTATATTCTGGAGTATTCCATTTCCGTTAATTTGAATATTATCTATATAGTGTTTGTAACATTTTGACAACTATAGATAATATTGCCAGTGCTGCCAAGTACATATAGCCACATTGTCGTTTTATTTAAATCTATTTCTAATCTTTGTAACACTGCCGCCCACTTAAGCCTGTTCGTCCCGAATAGGCATACAATCACCTCTTCCATAGTGCGCCAATCGTTCGAGATGTACTATCTTCATTTTCGACCTTGGGCTATTGTGCTTCTGTATCCGGTATACAACGTCATTCACTCTCTTAATCACTTTATACGGGCCATCCCAGTGAGTCTGTAATTTTGGGGACAAACCTTTCTTCCGTTGTGGGTTTTACAGTAAAACCAAATGTCCTTCCATAAATCCCTCCGAGTTTGCTGCGCGGTCATACCTAGCCTTCATCTTGTCACTGACCAACTTGATTCTATTGCGCACGAATTCATGCAGTTCGCTTAAGTCTTCCTTCTCCTGGGACGTAATAGCTCCTTCCTCTTCAGTTGGCTTAACACCAAATTCTAAACCACCAGGTAGTTTTAATTCCGTCCCGAAGATAATTTTGGCTGGCGTTCTCGCTGTTGAGTCGTGTACAGCTGACCTATATGCCATTAAAAATTTGGGGATGTGCTCGTCCCAATCCCTCTGATGGGTGCTTACCACTTTTCGTAGGTACTCTTCTAAGGTGCGATTGAACCTTTTTACCATGCCATCAGACTGTGGATGCAGCGGCGTCGTTCTGGTTTTCCTTATCCCATACAACTCGCACATTTCCCTGAATATGGCAGACTCGAAATTCCTTCCTTGGTCGGAATGTAATTCTATTGGGACACCATAGCGACATACCCAGTTGTTGACGAAAGCATTTACAATTGTCTTTGCTTCCTGGTTAGGTATACCATATACCTCTGGCCATTTACTGAAAAAGTCCATTACCACAAGTACATAACGATTTCCGGCTTCGGTGACGGAAAAGGGACCTGCTACATCCATTGCAATCCGCTCGAATGGTGCTCCTGAGATGTATTGTTGCAGCTGTCCCCGGCTTCTTCTTACTGGGCCTTTGGCTGCTATGCACTGTGGGCACTTTGCTATCCAGTCAACTACGGCTTGTTGACATCCAACCCAATAAAATCGCTGCTTCAGTTTCTCAAGTGTTTTTGTTACTCCAAGATGACTGCCACTGGGTCCATTATGAAACTCCTGTAAGACTTTACTTATCTTGGAGTATGGCACAACTATTAAATTTGAAGTTGTTTTGCCATCTACACTTTCCCATACGCGGTATAAACACCCTTTTATTACCTAAAGGCTGTTCCACTGAGCCCAATAAGATTTGGCGAGTGGGCTTTCAGCCGAAATTTCATTCCGGGATGGTCGTCTGTCCTCTTCTTTGGCCGCTATAATTTTCCTCAGTATATCGTCGTCCCTCTGTGCCGCTGATGTGCATTAGCCGAACATCCACAACGCCTTCCTTTTGTTCAGTTCTAACACAATGTTTACACTCTAAGCAGCACGGTCTTCTCGAAAGAGCATCCGCATTGTTATGCTTTGTGCCCCTTCTATGCTCAATGCTGAAGTCGTAGCCCTGCAGTCGCTCAATCCACCTTGCCAGTTGCCCCTCAGGATTTTTAAACTGCAATAGCCATTTCAGTGCAGAATGATCGGTCCTTAATGTAAAGTGTTGACCATACAGGTACTTATGGTAATGTTTAATGCATTCCAATACCGCCAGAAGCTCACGTCGTGTCACACAGTAATTCCTCTCAGGTTTTGAGAGTACACGGCTATAGTACCCTATGACCTTCTCAGTGCCATTTACTACTTGGAATAGCACACCCCCTATGCCATAGCCGCTCGCATCAGTATCCAGCACAAATTTTTCTCCAGCTATGGGATACGCTAGCACTGGTGACGTACATAATAATTCTTTGAGTTTCTGGCAGGATTTTTCCTGTGGCTCGCCCCAATGGTATGGTCTTGCCTTCTTTGTCAGCTCATGCAAGCTTGCAGCTACACTGGCAAAATTTGGCACAAAACGTCTGTAGTATGTGCAGAGGCCCAAAAAACTGCGCAACTCATGAAGATTTTTAGGTTGATGCCAGTCCCTTACTGCTTTTATTTTATCTACATCTGTTGAGATTCCGTCTGCTGTAACACGATGCCCCAAATACTTTACTTCTTTCTGGAACAATGCACATTTCTTCAAGCTGAGTTTCAATCCAGCTGATGATATTCGTTGAAGAACTTCTGCCATGTTTTTGAGGTGTTCATCAAAAGTTTTCCCCATCAGGATTATGTCATCGAGATATACCAAGCATGTCTTCCAGTGAAGTCCTATCAGTACCTTCTCCATTAGGCGTTCAAATGTGGCCGGAGCACTGCAGAGACCAAATGGCATGACTTTGAACTGCCATAATCCGTTGCCGACACTGAAGGCAGTTTTCTCCTTGTCTTTCTCTGCGATCTCCACTTGCCAATATCCGCTTCGCAAGTCCAGCGTAGAGAACCATTTGGTACCAGCTAGCGTGTCCAAAGTGTCATCGATCCTGGGGAGCGGATAACTGTCCTTCTTGGTTATGTCATTGAGCTTCCTGTAGTCTACGCAGAATCTAGTACTGCCATCTTTTTTTTTAACTAAGACTACAGGTGAACTCCAAGGACCAGAAGATGGCTCAATTACGCCATCACGCTCCATTTTACTTACAAGCTCTTTTACTTTATCTCGCTTTGCTAGTAGTACGCTTCTGGGTGGCTGTTTAATCGGCCTAGCTTCGCCTGTGTTAATTTCATGTTTAACCAATGCGGTTCTACCCTGGATTTGGCTTCCCATGGCGAAGATACTGGCATGCTTTTTTAGTAACTGCTTGGCTTTATTTTTATCTGTCGCTGATAGACCTGCTACCCATTTCTCTACGTATTCCTCAAATTGTTCACGTTCTTTTGCGGACAAATTAGTAGGCTCTATCTTCTTCTCGCAGTTTATTATTGCCTCTGCTGGAGTACACTGGCCAACATCGGAATTTTTGTTGATGACTTTTTCATGGTCTGACAAGTTAAGCACTCTTATAGGGACTATTCCTCCTTCACTAGTTTTCACTAGAGCTTTCGCTGTTATAAGCTCTCTCTTTAGATCTGCCGGTTCTACAACCCACAACCGATTGTCCTCACAATCTCCCTTCATCCGCGCCCATATGACTGTTTCAGACTGCGGCGGTATTGTCTGACTCTCAATAGCAAATACTCTTGTTACTTGCGGCTTGTTGTCATATCCAACATCAAGGGGTATTTCCACATTACGCCAAATCATCAGCTGTTGTCCCATATGTAGATTAATGCCATGATTAATCATAAAATCGGCTCCAATAATAACCTCATCGACAATATCGGCAACAATAAACACATGTCTTACGTTGATGTTGGCTATAGTCACCTTCACTTCAATCTCACCATAAACAGTAGCAGGCTCTCCAGTACCTATACGTAGCCGTATGTTGCTTAACCGCTCGCATTTCCCCTTTACTATATCGGGCCTTATTATTGACTGCGATGCCCCTGTGTCTATGGTAAGTACGTGCTTTTCCCCGTTGATGTGTCCGGACGCAGTGAGGTTGCTATTTTTCTGCTGCGTCACTGATATGGAGATTGTGGGGCCCTCGTTTGTGAGAGCTAGCTCTTGCCCCTCAGTGCTAGCTCGTTTTAGTTTAACGGGGACTCTTGTGATGTTGTTTGGTTCTCCCGTTTGCTGTTTCTTGGTGGCGAAACAGATCTACCTCTCTTCTTTGGTGCTTTGCAGCTGCGCTGAAAATGACCGATCTTTCCGCAGTTAAAGCACTTAGGCTTTTCTTTGATAGCCTTCTCTGCCAGCAGTTGTCGCATTGCCTCCTTAACGCTAGCCACTAGGTTGTTATCCTCCTCAGACAAAACCTCCACATTCCGCACTTTACATATCTGTGGCTTGAAAACCATCCTGGCAGTCTCTTGAGCCAGCGCAAATGACACAGTTTCAGCGAAAGTGGATTTCTGCGTAGCGCATACCGCCAGTTTAACATCAGAGTCGCGAATGCCGTTAACGAAAGCCTCAGCTTTAAAATGGTCCAGGAACGGGTGACTCTCGCCTGGATATGTGAGCTGCACTAAACGCTCGATTTCCATTTCGAAATCTTGTAGAAATTCGTTAGGCTTCTGAACTCTACATCGCAATTCCATTCTGTATAAATCCCACTTCTGACACCAATTGTTACGTTTTTAGACCTTTTCGTAAAAACGGTTTTATTACTTATCCTTCAAGGATTCGTTTTATTGCATCAAATTAAAACACGGACAAATTAATTTAGAAATATAATGCGGCAACAATTTATTTATTACTTTATTTACACGAGTACTTGTACTACTCAACACTTAGCGATGTTAACACGTCTATGTCTGATATCACACTGATTATTGCTGAGTTCTGGCAGCGCCTTTATATAGCAAAAATGACGTCGTCTGGTAACCTCGCGAAAGTTCTGGGTATGGTGGTTGTATTTTACTTGGCATGTGTGTGTTTGTATGACAATGCTGACTTGTTTGGTTTGCTTATGGTAACAATGTGTGTTTGAATGTATGAGTGTTCTGTGTGTTTTGCCTATGGTAACTATGAGTGGTTGTATGAATGAGTGTGTGGTTTTGTTTCTTCTACGTGTATATGGCTGTGTATAGTTGTGAATTTATTTAGTTTTATTAGCAGCGAATACTTGCATACAAGATCATTAAGAACAACATCTCTTAGCATTGATGCTGCTATGTTTGTTGTTGTTGTGGTTTACTCTTATTGGCACAGCCTTGAATGATCTTGTATATTCTGGAGTATTCCATTTCCTTTAATTTGAATATTATCTATATAGTGTTTGTAACATTTTGACAACTATAGATAATATTGCTAGTGCTGCCAAGTACATATAGCAACATTGTCGTTTTATTTAAATCTATTTCTAATCTTTGTAACAATATATATATATATATATATATATATATATATATATATATATATATATATATTATATATAATATGAAATTTATTTGTTGGGTGGTTAAGCAATGTCTATATGCATTTCATTGGTGCTTCTTACCAAATCGTCAGTAGACTTCAACCACAGTTTTGCAAAGTTTCAAACTTCTCAACTTATTAAAAGACTTCCAAAAACCATCTGAGAATTATGTTAAATAAATTAACTATAAAAATTCACAAACAATTTAAAAAAATCACATTATAATAAGTGTACAAATAAATTTCATTTTATAATAGTACAATGACAATATGTCAAAAAATTTGTTTATTAACAATTCAATTGAGATTTTATTTTCCATTTTGCCTTATAAATACTTTCATTGTTATCCAAGGGATTTCTAATTGTATAAAGGTATAGAAAAATAAGATAGAGTCGTATCGAATAAAAGTCGTTTGTTGGGTTTGGTTTGTATAAGTTTCATAGCCTGCTGCATTTATTATAATGTGATTTTTTGAAATTGTTTGTGAATTGTTATAGTTAATTTATTTAACATAATTCTCAGATGGTTTTTGGAAGTCTTTTAATAAGTTGAGAAGTTTGAAACTTTGCAAAACTGTGGTTGAAGTCTACTGACGGTTTGGTAAGAAGCACCAATGAAATGCATATAGACATTGCTTAACCACCCAACAAATAAATTTCATATTATAATCGTACAATGACAATATGTCAAAAAAGTAGTTTATTATATATATATATATATATATATATATATATATATATATTTATTTATATGTATATATATGTATATATATGTTATATGTATATATATATATATATATATATATATATATGTATATATATATATATATATATATGTTATATGTATATATATGTATATATAAATATATATATATATATATATATATATATATATATACATATATACACATACATGTATATATATATTATATATATATATATATATATATATATATATATATACATACATATATACAGATATATAAATATTTATTTGTACATATATATATATATATATATATATACATATATATGTATGTGTTCATTATAAATTGCCTATGTTCGAACACATACCACATACATGAACATACGTTTGATTCAACTGCGATGTCAGTGAGCAAAAGTTTGTTCACACCATCAACACATGTTCTCTGTTTGTTACTGATTGAATGTGTTCTAGTGATCATGAGCATGAGCAGTGTTCGTGATTATATGGTTATGTTCGAACAAAGGATTTTAAAAGTTATTGCATTTGAAATAAGTTTTGTATTTATATTCTGTTTTTTACATATCATTGTTGTATGTATGTGTATGCCGCTTACTAAACTATACGGTACATTTGTATAATTATATAAACTACAAAATGACTGTAAGTAAATTTAAATATTTTTATTCTTATAAATGAAATTCAACAATCGGCCCTGTTCCGTGTCTCACAAAAAATAAAATTATGTGAATTCTCATTCCATTGTTGTTATAAAAAATAAATTTATAAAAACAATGCCATGAGGATTCACATAATTTAATTTTTTTTGTGAGACACAGAACATACCCCAATATGTAAAATTTTCTTAAACATTTTCATTCTTTTATTTTTAAATTTTTTTGTAAGTTAGGATTTTACAGAAAGTATGCAGAGTTTGCCCTCTAAAAATTTTAATGCTTCTCAAATCAAATCTTAAATAGATAGCGGCGACTATAAAATAGTTTCAAAAATCGGAAAGAATTTTTTGGGGAAGTGGATATGAAGGGAACAGTGAATAAATCAGTAGTAGCATGCAAGTGTTGCAATACAGTCTATAAATTTCATAGCACTTCTTTTTTGTTGAGGCACAAATGCTGCATGGAATCCTTACCGCGAAGCAAACTTAAGGTTGATGTAGACCAGGATATTAAAGACCAAGTTATTAAATCCATTACACATTGGACAATCAAAAATTGCAGGCCTTTTAAATCAGTGGAAGATGATGGACTTATAAAATATACTGAAGTAGTATTATCAATTGAAGCAAAGTATGGAGCGGATGTAGATGTAAAAAAAGAAATGTTGCCGCACCCTACGACAGTATCGCGGAATATTCATAAATTGTACGACGAAACATATAATTTATTGCAAGCGGAAATAAATACAATAAAGAGCAGTGGTTTTGCAATAACAACAGATCTTTGGACAGATAATTATTCGAAAATGTCATATTTAGCCGTAACAATGCACTTTGTTAAGAGCGCTGAATTTAAAACCAAAGTTCTTGGATTCGAATCAATGAATTTTGAATGCTGTACAAGTAAGCGCGATTTTATTTTACAATATTTTACACAAAAAAAGCCGGAAATTCATGTATGTAAGTTTTAATATTTTATTTTTCATATTACATTTGCTTTAGATGACAAAATTTTGAAGAAAGTTGTACAAAGATTGCAACATTTTCAGTGCAGCCTCGACAAAGCCATAATTGTTACTGATAGAGGCTCAAACATGAAACCTGCGTTTACTGCGTATAATCATATATTTTGCTTTAATCACTTGCTTCATAATATTGTAGAAAAGGCAATCAAAGAAAAAGAGCGGAAGTTGAAGATTTATGTCAAAAATGCATTAAACTTGTGAAGTATTTTAAAAAATCTGGATGCAACGCGGAATTAACAACGACATTGAAAAGTTTCTCGCCTACCCGGTGAAACACTATTTAGTTTTTGTTGCAATCAGTTCTTCAAAACTGGACTCAAATTGGAAAAATTCTGCAGGAGAAAAATCAGCTGTCTAGAATGTCTGCAATTGATATAAATTTAATGAAGCAAATTATTTATATATTACGACATTTTGCGGAAAGGTCGAAAAAAATTGAAGGTGATAGCTATCCGACGTTGCATCTAGCTATAATATATGTTCACTTTTTAAAGCGATTGTGTGAGGAAGTAAATAATGAAGATCATGACTGCGTCAGAAGTTTTAAAGAAAATTTAAATATATTGCTACAAGACGTTGTTATTAAGAATATAACAATTTTTCACAAAATAGCAGTGTTTTTGTTTCCTCCAACAAAAAAAATGCTTCAATTTACCAGCAACGAAAAAGATGAAATTAGAAAGCATTGTAAAGATTTTATGGAAATGTTTGCAAATGATTATGCTCCATACAACAATGAACCAGCCGCTGGTTTGTCATCAGAAGATGAACGGATTTTCTTTGGTTTCGTGCAATCTTCGCAACAAGTGAATGTATGCGACAAGGCTCAAATTGAGTTAAGTGCTTACGAAAACATTCATGAGGTTCTTCATGATGGATTTGGCGTGTTAGCGTGGTGGGAAATGAATAAACCAAAATTTCCGTTACTATACCAAGTAAGCTGCAAGATTTTGGCCACACCAGCAAGCAGTGCCTCCTCAGAGCGGGCTTTTTCGGCAGCAAGAGATTTGCTTAGTGAAAAACGTTGCGTCATTGGGTGGAATCCTACCTCTGTTGAAGAAATTATGTTTTTACATCAGAATATGAAATCAAAGGATGAACTCAATATACAGTGAAGCACTGCAGTCTACATGTAGCCCTCTCATATAACGTTATTCTATTTAACTGAAAAAGTAACAATAAAGTCTTATTTCGAGAGTCATATACAAATATTTATAAAAAACGAATGATAAATTTGTTTATTTGTCCTTTAAAGAAAAACCGTCAAAACAAAATGTGTGATATGACAAAAGTCTGTTGGTTTTTCGTTTAAAGAACAAACAAATTAATTTATGATTCTTTTTAAATTAATATATCGTTACCTTAATATAGAAACGCCCAAGCTCATTATATTTTTCAAATCGAATTTTTTGCATTTTTTGATAGATGAACCTCTAATTCGATATAAGTAAAAAAAATCAATTTGAAAAAAATATTGAGATATGACATTCCCGTATTAAGGTAACGATATATATGTATGTACATGACTCAAAATAAAACTGTATTACTAATTTTCAGAATATCGTCATATGAGACTGTATGTACACTTTAGTCCTTCACTGCATAAAATGAACCAAAATGTATGTAAATGTATATCCATACGTATACATACTTATATGTATATATTTCAAATTTGTTGTTTAAATGAATTCTTATTTTAGTTTGTTTTTGTATTAAAAAAGTGAAGAGAATGTTTTCGTTATGTTAATAAAAAAACCGTATTTTCCCGTATTTTATTTGATTCCCCGAACATCTAATCGTGTTCGTAGTTGCTCATGATGATTGTCTGCAACTGTGATCATGCTCATAAACACAATTGATCGTTTATGTTGATGTTCACCTCATGCTTGCTCGCAAGTGTTTATAGTTCATACATGTTTACTCATAGTTGCTTCAATACAATGAACACAGTCGAGTATGATACAAAAAACAAGCCGATCATGTTCAAACCTGCTTTTTCTTTTGTTCATGCATCTGTTTAATATATATATATATATATATATATATATATATATATATATATATATATATAGCTAAAGAAGCAACATACATAAGGAATTCGGTGCGTCGTTGACATTACTTTGTGTGACGATGGTAATTGAATTTAAAGTATTGTGTATATAGTTAAAATTCCGGAAAAATTTCAAAATACTGTTTTTCCAATAATATTAATATTTTAATTATTGACCTAATTTTAATTTTAAGCTCTGTAACCTGGCTTTGTGGCAAAATAGAATACAACATATGAAAGGGCACAAAAAATGCTATATTTGCTAATAGTTACTCTTTCAAAAACATTTCAAATATAATAATTAATCTTTTAATTTTCGACCTATAACTCCCAAACCTATAACCTTGTTGTTAAAATTGAATTTACTAAATTGCTAATCTTCCGAAGATATTTTGAAAAACTGTTTTTCGATTATTATAATTTTTTCAATTTTCGACGTACAACTCCGAAACCTGGCTTTGTTATAAAATTTGAATTACACCACTTTAAAGAAAAGCTGCAAATTTGCTTCATTGAATTTTTGCTTTATTGTTAATCTTTTCAAATATATTGAAAAAGTTGTGTTTCTTTTTATATTAATTTTTCAATTTTCAACCTTAAACTACTAAACTTGTCTGGAATAGCATAAAAGAACTACAAGTTATCTTCATTAAATTAAAAAAACTGTGTTTTGATTAACATCAATTTTTAATTTTCGACCTACAATTCCTAAGCCTGACTTTGTGGCAAAAATTAATTACACCCCTTGAAAGGGTTCGAAAAAGTCGCACAACTTTGAAACCTCACTTTGTGGCAAAAATTATTAAAAATCGTTTAGTTTTCGACCTGATACTACCAAACCTGACTTGTTGGCAAATCTTAGTGTATACACTATCCATTTAAAAAGGCATAAAAAAAGCTACAAATTGGCATCATTAGAGATTTGCTATTTTCTTATTGTGTAAAATAATATTTCGATAAACTGTTTTTCGATTAATACAATTGATTTCATTTTGACGTACAACTCCTTAGCCTGAATATTGAATTACACAACCTTAAAAGGCATAAAAAAGTATACACAATTGGCGTCAATAATTTTTGCTATATTGTTACTCTCTCGAAAACATTTCAAAATACTGTTTTTCCATTAATATTAATATTTTAATTTTTGACCTACAACTCAACAACCTGGCTTTGTGGCAAAAATTTACTTATACCACCTGAAAGGGCATAAAAAATACCACAATAGGATCATTAAGTATTTGCTATATTGTTAATTTTCTGAAAAAATTTCGAAAAACTTTTTTTTGATTAATATTAATATTTCTATTTTCAACCTAAAGTTCCAAACCTGACTTTGTTGGAAAAATTGAATTACACTATCCGTAAAAGAGGCTACAAGTTGGCTTCATTAAATTTTTGCTATATTGTTAATATCCCGAAAATCAAATTCAAAAACTGTTTTTCGATTAATGTTTATCTCTCAATTTTCGATCTAGAACTCATAAACCTGACTTTGTGGTAAAACTTGACATACACCATATGAAAGGGCATAAAAATGCTACAGGTTAGCGTCATTAAACTTTTGCTTTATTGTTAATTTTCCGAAGAAATATCGATTTATATTTATTTCTCTCAAACCTGATTTTGTTGCAAAAATTTAAGTAAACCACCTGAAAGGGCATAAAAAAGGGAACAAGTAAGCTTTATCAAGATTTTGCTATATTGTTAATTTTCCGAAGAAATTTTGGAAAAACAGTTTTTCTACTAATTTCAATTCTTAAATTTTCAATCTACAACTCTCAAAACAGACTTTGTTGCAAAAATTTAATTACACCACCTGAAAAAGCATAAAAAGGCTACAAGCTAGCTTCATTCAATATTTGATTAAATTGCTAATCTTCCGAAAAAAATTTCAAAGTATTGGTTTACCGCTACAACTCCTACATCTGAATTACACGACTTGAAACGGTATAAAAAAGGCTATTAATTGGTGTTATTAAATTTTTGCTTATTATTAATGTTTCGAAAAACTGTTTTTCGGTTAATATTGATTTCTCAATTTTCAAAGTAAAACTCCGAAACCTGACATTGTGGGAAAATTGAATTATCCCACCTAAAGGGCATAAGAAAGTCTACAAAGTTGCTACAATAAATTTTTGCTACGTTTTTAATCTTCTGAAAAAATATTAAAATCCTGTGTTTCGATTAATATTTATTTTTTACCTACAACGTTAACCCTGACTTTGTGGGAAATATTTAATGACACCACTGTATATTCGGCTATGCCGTATCTTAGATACCCTTCACTAACGTACGCCTGGCATTACATATATATACATATGTATATATATATATATATATATATATATATATATATATAAGTAAAAATATTTTGCTTTCTTATTTGTAAAATAGCTTCAGTACGCGAAAAAAAACTTCAAATGCATTTTGTGGATATATTTAAAAATAAAATATATTAAAAATTTCCAACCCCTGGAAACGAAATTTTAATTTTCCAAATTTTTTCTCATAATCTGTATAGCAGATTTTTTTAAGGAAAACTACATATTTGTAACCATATTGGATATGGATAAATTTCGAATCGAAATTTTGAATTGAATTTTGTTTTTCCTGAATTAAAAAATGTTTATATTAGTTGCCTTTTTGGTTACTTTTATGTATGAAAAACGCGATTTCCCAACCCTGAAATGAAATTTTAATTTGCTTTGTATTTTAATATCAATGCTACTTATTATGACGCGTAAAATAGTTTAATTTAAAAATATATTAAAATTTGTTTATAATATCGTTTATCACTAAATATTGCAGCTATTCAAGCCTGTAATATAAATTTCAATTTTTTTATTTCGAAACCAATCTTGTTTTTTCCAAATTAAAAAATAGTTTTTATTAGCATACAGTGATATGAGTTGTACCATCTAAATCTGCTTTCAAAGAAGCAGTTGACACAACCATTTGGTACAAAAGCAATTCATGTTCTGAAGCTAAAGCAATTAGTAACCTTATATCAGCATACCTCACTACTGGTGAAAAAACTTCTTTATAATTCACGCCATATTTTTAGCTACAACCTTTGGCTACCAGTCTAGCTTTAAAACGTTCATTAATTTCTTTTTTATATTGTTTTAAAGAGAAAACCCAATTACTGCCAACCGCTTTATGTTTTACTGGTAATTCACTTAACTCCCAGGTCTTGTTTTTCATAAGAGATGCATACTCCCTCTGCATTGCAGCTTTCCATGAACTCCCATTTTCACCATTCAGCGCTTCGTTGATATTACTTGGTATGACGATGTTAATTGAATTTAAAGTATTGTGTATATAGTTAATCTTCCGAAAACATTTCAAAACACTGTTTATCCATTAAAATTGATATTTCAGTTATTGACCTAAAACTCTGAAAACTGGCTTTGTGGCGAAATAGAATTACAACACCTGAAAGGGCATAAAAAGAAATCAAATTGGCTTCATTAAATTTTTGCTATATAGTTGCTCTTC
>OY776282.1:1217500-1350000 GCA_963675445.1 Linnaemya vulpina
TATAGTACAAACCGAATGTTTCGAAGATACACATAGACCAGATAAATTTTGAGATTGAAGAAATCACTGTATGGGTTAAAGCAAATGTTAAATAAGGTCTTAATTAAAATGGGGTTCAAGAAATGCACAACTGAGCAATGCATGTATACTAAAAATCACAATAACATGTTTAATATCATCCCAATTTATGTAGACGACCTCATAACTGCCGGTTCATCCAAGGTTGAACTTAATGATATTAAAATGACAATAGCCAAAGAATTTGATGTAATAACTTTTTTCGAAAATGGGAAAAAAGGAGTTTGTTACCACCTGGACAGCTCATCAGGCTGTGACTTCTAGAGGAGGCCTGCGGTGTGATGTGGCCTTTTATCTGTCCGGCTAGTTGTGGGATCTTTTCTCTCTTCAGGCTGGTACCAAAATTTTGTGGGGAACTACAGTAAATGGGGTTAGGTGTTGATCACCACCAAATACTGATGTGTTAAAAGTTCCCCCAGGTCTTTCCCTCTCCTTTTCAAGCTAGGCTTGACCTTTGGTCCTTGCTCGACCCGACTATTTTATCTCAAGGACCCCTATATAGACATACCATTACTTCTATTTACCTACTCGAACACCATTTTCCTCTTTTAGATTTTATACGTTTTAGCAATTCTTTGTTTTATTTTATAAGTTTTTTTAAATTAGTTTCTTATTAACTATATTCAATAATAGAGTGAGTATACCAGGAGGTAATAGTAAACAAAAATTATTTCTCTTTATATACAATTATACTTATATATATATATATATATATATATATATATATATATCCACAAAACAACCAATCTATATGTATACGTATATTAAATAATCTTTGTTAAAGCTATTTTAATTCTTATAGTAACTTGAATTCTTATATTCAAATCATTATATTTATATATACACACCTATATCTCAATCTGTCTATATGTTGGTTAATCAATTTCAATTTAGTTTAATTAGGATTGTAAATTTGTTTTTGATTAGGACATTTTCAAGTAATCATATACATATATTTCCATTGGTATAAACGTAGGGACAAGCCACCTTTTTACTGCACCGTAGAGGTTCAGGTCTGTAGCGACATTTTCGTAACCGTTTTGACAATTAGAACAACAATTATAAAAATACTTTATGCAATTTTTCTTATTAGTTCTTTAGAATAATCATTGCTTTTTTTTTGTTTTTCTATTTCTTTTGGAATCAGGCTAGATTGGTTGACTAATACAAACACAAATTGAAATTGGATTACTTTCTTTAATGCTTCATTTTAATCAGCCCTCACGGCTAAGGTTGGCCCTTCTTGATTTTAGACTGTATTACGTAAGTAATAGTATAGGCTTTCTACTCACTTTGTTTTATTCCCAACTAAGGAATGTATACACCAAAAAAAAAAAACCGTCGACTGATGTGAGCGCTCAAATCGTCTTGTATGGTAGGTGAGGCTATGCAGATGGGGTGATCTCCCACTGTGAGGAACGAAATTAAAATGTGGTAAGTATTGGTAAGTATATAAAAACAATGCTATAATCAATCAATCTGTCTACTTCCAAAATACATACAATAATTTTATATCGGTGATTATAGTATTTGATATAGTTTTGTACAATACTTTATATAGTTACTATATGGTTACGGTTTAAAATATTTTATTAGCAAACCCCACGTCGATGCAGGTAAGTTGGTAGGCAGGGCTGGCCGGCAACTACTACTTGTGGCCTTTTATCTGTTGTAGCCCGGTTGGTGGAAGCAGGTAAGTCGCTCACCGTACCCTTGTAGTGCCACAGTTGGATCCCTTCCTTTACTGTCTTCTGCTCTTATTTATTTCTCTTCCACAACACCAATGACCAATGTTTCACAATTGCAACCACGTTCCCAATAGTAAACTTTTCAGAAGATCTAGTTTTAAGTCGGTCGATATACATTGATACTTCGTCTCGTACTTCAGTTAGGAACAACTCTAATCACTCGCCATTGCACACCCACTGTCCTTCAAGCTTTACCTCTCTTTTTTTCTTTTCTTTTTTCCCAGCGGCGTGGCTCGTTTTCAATTCTTTCTAGAACTTTTTGACGTTCTTCTCTTTTCCGGTGCCACGTCAGCACGTTGTAAGAGAATCCTGACCCCTTACTGTCAAATTCACTGGGCTACCAGATTGTATAGGCCCAGATAACATAATCGCAATTAATAACATAACATAATCGTAACAAACCAAAAGCTTTTCCGAACCTGAGACAGAAATGATTTTGGGAGCTTATTGCTAGGTTAGTTTTTTGTACGCAGGCCTTCTCATTCTCGTGGGGTTCGACCCATCATCGTAATCCATAGCCGGGCTTACGCTCGAAGGTCCTTTGCATGGAACACTCCAATTTCTTTGTCTTGTAGGTCTTCAAGTTTATACAAGGATTGTACTCGTGCTTTTACATATTTTGGGGCTAACTTTGCGTTAAATCCTTTACTAAAATCGCTAAGTTGGAAGTTGCGTTTATAAATTTCCTGGCCTGGATGGAATTTTCCCGCGTTCGGAGATTATATGTTTTCTTGCCCTTATCGTATGCCTGCCTCAAGTTCTTTCGCACCGATTCGTCTATTAACTTCATCTGATCGGGTGGAATTAGAAGTCTCAGCTCACCATCTTTTAATGAGTTTAATTTGTGCAAGATCGAGTATACAACGCATAGTATGGGGTCATACCGATTGCCGAGTGCACGGAGCTTCGTAGTGACAGCGCTATTGCATGTAATTGTTCATCCCACTCCGAGTGGTGGTCTCCTACGTATGACCGTATAGCTGCCAAAATTGAACGATTTACCCTTTCGGAGGCGTTACTCTGGGGAGCATATGTACCGGTAAAACTCTGTTTGACTGCATACTGCTTACGAAATTCTTGAAACTCCTTACTTATGAATTGACGTCCATTATCGGTATGTATATATTCAAGTACCCCGAAAACGCAAAATACACATTTTGTCAAAAACTTCACTATCTCGGTGACCGTGGCTCTTTTCAGTGGTTCTGCAAAGACGAATTTGGAAAAACTATCCAGGCACACCAGAATAAATGAATTTCCTGCTTTGGACCGAGGATAGGGGCCTAGCAAATCGATAAATAGTTTTTGAAAAGGGCGTGCGATCTCACCAGGTTTACCCATTGGTGGTCGAGTGATATAATTTGGGACTTTGGTGGTCTTGCACACCTGACAATTCGACACGAATGTTCTTACCTCACTTGCCATTTGTGGCCAATAACAGTGTTGTCGTAGCCTACATAAAGTATTAGCAATCCCTCCATACGACGCCTGGGGTGGGTCATGCGCTGATTTGATTAGCAACTCGGTGAGCCCAGTAGGCACCCACAATTTCCAGCTGAGCGAATCTCCCACTTCGTTTCCCTGGGAAAACTCCATCTGCTTGAATACAAATTTTCCTTCCACCTTGACTCCGGGTAGGGCATCCTGATTTTTTTCAATGTTCTTTCTCAGGTCAGTGTATTCAGGTTCATCGAATGCAGGGCATCCCAGGCATCCACGCAGGCTCGCGATAATGCGTCTGGCACACCATGTGCACTTCTTTTCCGATGTTCTATCTCAAAATCATAGGCTGCTAGGGCCAAACTCCACCTTGCCAGTCTACCTGATAGGTCCCTCTGTCTCATCAACCACTGCAAGCTTGCATGGTCAGTGATGATCTTGAACGGAAGCATTTCAATATACGGTCTGAATTTTTTTACTGCGCTTACTGCTGCCAGACACTCGAGTGAGTAGAAGTAAATAGGTCTCTCCATCCCTTCTTCATCCAGCTGACATAGCACCGCTCCGATTCCAGTATTAGAGGCGTCGGACAGAATGACGAAAGGTTTGGTATAATCGGGATGAACTAACACTGGTGCTGAGCAGAGAGCCTCTTGCAATTGCGTCATTGCCTCTCGAGCTTTGGACCTCATTTCAAATTTCTTATTTTTTTTCAGGAAGTCTGACAAGGGAGCACTTATTGTTGAAAAGTCCTTCACAAATTTTCGGTAATAATTAGCAAGGCCTAAAAATCTACGAACTTCTTTTGGATTTCGGGGAATTTGAAAATTCTTCACTGCTGTAATCTTTTCGTCTGTTGCTTGAATACACCCATTACCAATCAGGAAGCCCAGGTAGTTAACCTGTTTCATGCAGAATCCTGACTTCTCTACGTTGATGGTGAGTCCACTTGAATCGAGACTACGGGCTACCTTTTTTTAGGTTTCTATATGTTCTTCAAATGTACGTGAAAATACCAGCAGATCGTCAAGGTACACGAATATTCGCAACCTATACTCAGAAGGTATTACCTGATCCATCAGACGCATCATCGTTTGCGGTGAGTTGCATAGTCCGAACGGCATTACAGTGTATTGATAGAGAGGTCTACCAGCCACAGTGAAGGCAGTTTTTTCTTTACTTGATTCAGACAAGGGGACTTGCCAGAACGCGTCTTTCAAATCTATAGCTGATATAAAGAAAGTGTCAGCAAGCCGCATTAGCAGGCCCTCTATATGATTCAACCTTCGGCTGTCTAAGTAGACTGCCTGGTTTTACTACCGTAGCTATTGGTGATGACCATGGACTTTTACTCACTTCGATGACACCTAGATCCAGCATCCGGTCCAACTCAGCGGACAGAAGAGCCTCCTTCGCCGGAGATATTGGGTAATGCCTTTGTTTAATCGGGGTCGCCCCTCCGGTGTCTATGTGATGTTCGATCAGGCGTGTCTTTCCCAATCCTAGTTTTGCCGAAGCCGGAAACATTTGTTTTACAGCTAGCATCTTAGCATTCTGCTCTGGGGTCAGCACGTGTGCATTCGGGTCACTGTTCACCTCCTCTATCGTTTTTTCCGGTCGTAGGCATTTATCTAAGCCAACCAGAATCCAAAAGTCAATACCTAAATACAATGGTTGACTTAGGTCCGGTGCCACATAGAGGGTAATAGTTTTCGTAGTTCCTTGATAGGTGATTTCGGTGTCTACTTTTCCAATGACTGGTATGGCCGATCCATTCGCCACCCTTAATGATGAAGTTAGAACACGTAGTTTATACCATTCTTTTCCAGTAACTCCTTTGCCCCTGCATCTAACACGCTTATACTAACTCGGCTATCTAATAGGCCTGACATGTGTTCATTCCACAACTGCACTTGGGCATATGGTCTGGAATCCTGGTTCTGCTGTCCAATAACAGTACTAATAATGTGGCGGTACTCCCTTCTTAATTCCTTATAACGTTGTCAAGTTTTTAGAATTCGTGGCGAGAGTGTTCTCGGGCCTCTACAGTAACCCCCATCGTCAAAAATTCGCTTTCTGACCGATTGATAGTAATGCCAATTTCTTATAAAATTATCTTTAAACTTCTCTGGAACGTCCGGGTAATTACTCTTTCTCAAGTCTCTCGATGCGTCAAGATTATCTAAATTGTCATATCCGGTGGTATTTTGATTATGGTCGGGTAAATGAATTATATTGCCGGGGTTTCTAATTACGAGGTTAGAGTCCCGGGTATCCACCTCTGAAGTCTGTTTTTTCCCTTACAGTTTGGGCAGTTGTGTACCACGAAATTATCCTTCCGGCAACGATAACAGAAGATTAGATTTGATTTCTCCATGCAATTAATTGCAATGTGACCTATTTTATTGCAGTCGAAGCATATTACCTTCGAATGATCTTTAGTGGTATGATGCTCCTCCGCTAACATTGCCTCAACCTGCTCTACGCTATCTGCGGTTGAACCCACCAGTTCATCTATCATGTTGAGCTCATATACCTTAGCCCTATTTCTCGGACCGCTCCCTTCAAATTTAAAGAGTTCTCTTTCAGCCCTTCGTCCTGCCTTCAGAAAGTCCGATAAACTGTTGGTCGTCGCATTATGGAGGAACAATGTCATTCTAGGATGTACATTCCGCTTCAATATTTCAACCAATTCCACGTCAGATGGCTTATTTCTCATTCGCGAGTTTAATTCGGTGATAACATGATAAAATTGATCAAACGTTTCCGCTGAGGAGGCAGCTAAGCTTCTAAAAAGTATGTAAATGTTTCGATTCACCTCCTCCATAGAATACCCTTGCGACACCGCTATATGTTCCACCCTCACCAAAAACTCATCAACGCTAAATCCGGTACCATCTCCTGAAAAATATATATTCCATCTATGCATTTCCAACCGGCGAAAATTACTGGGATCGGAATTGTCCAATCTCATGCCTCGAACCCAATCTGCCGTAGGTTCTGTCCCTCTAGCAGAGGTACTTGGTCGATCCTCTATTGGAAATCTCGAATTTTCTAAACCAGGACGACGGCCAATAATACCAGATTCTTCATGACATTGTGTGTTATTTTTAACACTATCCTGACTCCTTGCAGTAATTGGTTCAATCATCATCGCCAATTTAGATAGCAACCGATTTTCTAGTAATTTTAATTCGCTTTGTATTTGTTGTGAAACTGCCATGTCGACGGCTGGGGCACCTGCCTGATCTTGCTCCTCTGCTGCATCCGACATCTGGCTCGCGTCTACTATTGTGCTACTTCCCGAAGAGCTGGTTCGCTCTAACACCGCGGTATTTGAAAATGAATCAAAATAATCCTCCGATTGCACCTGCAAACTAAACTTATCGCCCCCTGCTTCCTTTGCGCTGAGCCGGGTTACTCGTTTCATCAAAATTAAAACTAATCTCCGCTTACTTATAAGTTCACCGACAACCTGCTCCAAGCTACTCTTCACCCCAGTTATTGATGTAAATTTTCTTTAGGGTACCTTACCAATACCAATACGCTTTTCTTTTAATTTGGATTTGTACTTAAAATTAAAAAAAAAAAATTTTTTTTATGTATTACAACAAATATTTACGTATTATTACTACAAATATATTTTTATTAATTAAGTACTTATTTAGCCTCAATTTCCATGCTTGTCCACTTTGCTTTAACCCATACAGCGATTTCTTCAATCTTAAATTTTATCCTATGTGTATCTTCGAAACATTCGGTTTGAACCATATACACTTCATCATCTAACTCAGCACTCAAATAAGCAGTCGAACCATCCATTTGGTGTACAAACAATTCATGTTCTACAGCTAAAAAAATACATCTATCAGCATACCTCATGACTGGTGAAAAAGTTTCTTTATAATTCACGCCATATTTCTAACTATAACCTTTGGTAACAAGTCTAGCTTTAAAACTTTCATTCATTTCTTTTTTATTTTGTTTTAAAGAGTAAACCCACTTACAGCCAACCGATTTATAATATACTGGTAATTCAGTTAAATCCCAGGTCTTGTTTTTCCTGAGAAATGCATTGCAGATTTCCATGAACTCCCATTTTCACCATTCATTTTCACGTTGACGTTACTTGGTGTGACGATGTTAATTGAATTTAAAGAATTGTGTATATAATTACTCTTCCGAAAAAATTTCAAAATAATGTTTTTCCATTAATATTAATAATGTTGTCTAATATATATTAAGCTTAAGGTCTCTTTATTTTTATTATCTTATAAAATTTGTTTTTCAATATTTCGTCACTCCTTTGTGTGACTTCTTCAGGAAATTTATTTTTTAATTTATGTGAAAAAATAATTTTTGTTTATAAAACAACAATATGAAAATTATTTGTCAACCATTTTTTTTTTTTTTTTTTTTTTTTTTTTTTAAACATATACAATTAACATGTATATACACATATGTATATATCAATATATACACATATTATTCAAGAAATTTTAGAAAATTTTAAACAATTTTAATTAAACAATAACAAAATATTTAAACCCATACATAAGTACATTTAAATTTAAAACTCTATCTTTTATTAACTAAGTGTCTATAATTTTGAGCTACATTTGCTGTATCTGCCTTAAAATTAATACTATTTGTGATGGGTATATTTATTATGTGTAACATTTCTAACATAAATCTACGTTTATAATTGTTTTCTGTGATTAATATTAATTGACAAATAATTTTCATATTGTTGTTTTATAAACAAAAATTACTTTTTCACATAAATTAAAAAATAAATTTCCTGAAGAAGTCACACAAAGGAGTGACGAAATATTGAAAAACAAATTTTATAAGATAATAAAAATAAAGAGACCTTAAGCTTAATATATATTAGACAACATTATTAATCAAAAAGAGGTCAAAAAACTAGAAGAATTTCATTAATAATAATATTTTAATTATTGACCTAAAGCTCTGAAACCTGGCTTTGTGGAAAAGTAGAATTACTACACCTGAAAGGGCACAAAAAAGGCTTTAAATTGGAGTCATTAAATTTTTCTATTTAGTTACTCTTCCAAAAAAATTTCATATAATAATTAATTTTTTAATTTCGACCTATAGCTCCCAAACCTGACTTTTTCAAAAAAATTTAATGACTATCTGAAAGCCATAAAACAACTGCAAGTTAGCTTCATAAAATTTTTGCTTTACTAATATTACATAATAAAAATTTCTTCTGGAGATTAACAATATAGCCAACTTGTAGCTTTTTTTATGCCCTTTCATATGGTGCAATTCAAGTCTTACGACAAAATCAGTTTTGGTAGTAGTATGTCAAAAATTAAGAGATTAATTAATATATTTTGAAATTTTTTTCGGACGCCAATATGTGGCCATTTTTATGCCCTTTCAGGTGGTATACTTCAATTTTCGACACAAAGCCATGTGTTGAATGTAAGGTCGGAAATTAAAACTTTAATATTAATGGAAAATAAAATTTTTTCGGAAGAGTAACTATACAGCAACATTTTATTACGCTAATTTGTAGCCTTCTTTATGCCACAAAGCCAAATTTCGGAGTTGCAGGTCATATATTAATATACTAATATTAATGAAAAAACGGTATTTTGAAATGTTTTCGAGAGACTAACCATATAGCAAATTTTTGAGGACGCCAATTGTGTAGCCTTTTTACGCCCTAAATGTGTAATTCAATTTTTGGCACAAATTCAGGCTAAAGTGTTGTACGTCGAAATTAAATCAATTGATTTAATCGAAAAACAGTTTATCGAAATTTTTTTCGAAACAATGATTTCGCCAATTTGCAGCATTTTTTATGCAGTTTCAGCTGGAGTAATTCAATGACTGCCATAATGCTAAATTTCGGAGTTGTAGGTCGAATAATAATATATTAGTATTAATGGGAAAACAGTAGTTTAGAATGTTTTCGGAAGAGTAACCATACAGCAAGAAATTTCATTACGCCAATTGGTATCCTTTTTTTCTGCCCTTTCATATGGTGTGTATCAAGTTTTGCCAAGACTTTAGGTTTGGGAGTTCTAGGTCGAAAATTAAAAAATTAATATTAACCGAAACACAGTTCTCGGAAGATTAAAAGTAAATCAAAATCTTAATGAAGCTAACTTGTAGTTATATTATGGCTTTCAAATAGACTCATTATATTTTGTCCAAAAAGTCTGGTTTGGGAGTTGTAGGCCGAAAATTAGTATATAATATTAGTAAAGCAAAAATTTAATGAAAAAATAAAAGTATCCCAGCGGGAATATATAAGCCATTTATTGATATACCGCGAATGATTGCACAACAATTGACTTATAATCACTAAGCCATCGGCGCATTAATGTACTTAGCAATTTCCACACGACCGGATATCCTGCACCCAGTGAATAAACTTGCGCAGCGTAACAATGATGAGATATGACAGCAATTAAACATATATTACGATACCTGAAAACTAAAATTGGTTTCAAGATAAATTTTTGAAAAGATTGGTAAACCAACAGTTGGATTTGCGGATGCAGACTTAGGTAGTGATGCTACATAAAGGAAGTCATATTGAGGTTTTGCTTTTATAAAGCTAATTGTGTATTCTTTTCGGAGGCCAAGAAGCAAAATGTAGTTGCCTTGAGAAGCACCGAAGTAGAATAGATTGCTTTACCTTTAGCAGCTAAAGAAGCAACATATTCACAATACAGTTTACTGTTTAACTACTTCTGTGGTTTTATCCATTTGTTACCACCTGTACAGCTCATCAGCCATAGGCTGTGACTTCTAGAGGAGGCCTGCGGTGTGATGTGGCCTTTTATCTGTTGTCAAGTACACGGTTACTCAATAGGTTACCCTATGGTACGATTTCTACCTACTGAATACAACGTTCGACCGACTCAAATTACTGCACTAATTTATTATTCACTCATACAAAACAATCAAATTTTAATAACTTTATTTCAGAAATATCTGGTTTCAGCACAACTATTACTCAAACAGACACTCTTACTTATATTTGTCAATTACGTTGGGCGCCATTTGTTACCACGTGGACAGCTCATCATCCATAGGCTGTGACTTCTAGAGGAGGCCTGCGGTGTGATGTGGCCTTTTATCTGTCCGGCTAGTTGTGGGATCTTTTCTCTCTTCAGGCTGGTACCAAAATTTTGTGGGGAACTACAGTAAATGGGGTTAGGTGTTGATCACTACCAAATACTGAGGTGTTAAAAGCTCCCCCAGGTCTTTCCCTCCCCTTTTCAAGCTAGGCTAGACCTTTGGTCCTTGCTCGACCCGGCTATTTTATCTCAAGGACCCCTATATAGACATACCTTTACTTCTATTTACCTACTCGAACACCATACATTTTCCTCTTTTAGATTTTATACGTTTTAGCAATTCATTGTTTTATTTTATAAGTATTTTTACATTAGTTTCTTATTAACTATATTCAATAATAGAGTGAGTATACCAGGAGGTAATAGTAAACAGAAATTATTTCTCTTTGTATACATATATACTTATATATATATATATATATATATATATATATATATCCACAAAACAACCAATCTATATACGTATCTGTTAATTAATCTTTAGGGTGATTCACACCGGCCTTGTTAATTCGTTAGTCGTTATTCGATAGTTTTTTACGTGTATTTTGTTTTTGTAAAATTAACAAATTATCGAACTGCCGAGTAACAAAGTACCAGTCTGGCAAGCTTGGTAATTTTCTTGTTACTCGGTAACAAAAAATAACAGCTGTGTTTATTTGTGTTTATATTCTCATTACTGCAAAAAAGGAAAATTTTTGCAAAAGTAAGTAATTTTTCTATTTTTTTTTTTACAAAATTGTTGCATTCGCTTTGATTATTAACTAATTTTCAGTGGAGCCGCTAAAGAAAATGCGCAAGCGGGAAAAAGCGAAAAAAAATGGAGCGAGAAAGAAAATAGCCTGATTTTGGATTATTTGTTGGAGAACGTGGAAATTGAGGTATTTGTTTATACAATATATTAAGATAAAGCCAAATGATTTTATTAATTATTTATAGAAGCCGAACGCGCAGCTGTACTACAGGAAGATGATAGAGAGAACCCAAATTGATGCGACTCCCGAAATGCTGCGCTGCAAAGTCCGCTACTGGAAGCAGACTTTCAACAAAGCTGAGCAGTGGCGGAAATCGAGAGGCGCTGGACTTGATGTTGGCGATGAGGCTTCCACAATAAAAGGTAATTAAGGCCCTAATGTTAAGCTGAATTTTTCCTTGGTTTAACTTTCACTTTCTTTCAGAAAAACTTCTCAAAATTTGCCCTTCCTACGACCGCTTTTCGCTGCTGTTTGGGGGTAAGGCTGAAGCCAATTGTGTTGCAGAGTCATACACTTTTGATATGAAAAGTTGAAGATTGAAATGGAAAAGGAGAAGTCAGATAAGGAGTTTGAATTAAAAAAAATGGAATTGGAGCAAAAAGAGAGGCTGGCAATGCTTGAATTAAAATATAAATATAATAGAGAATAAGTTTTTTTTTTACAAATTGTGGTAGCTCAAAGCAATACCCTCTTATGAAGTACTAAATATTTTTTAAAGACTGAATATGATCTCTTGAAGTAACTTAATGAAAATGTGAATTTTTTAAATTTAATTATAATTTTTAATTTAATTAAACTGAATTTGGAAACATAAGATGACATAAGGATTGTCTTTTTAATTCAAAGTTATTTGAGGTCGTTTCTTCCACTTCTTCTTCATTTATGTCTTCAGGTGAACTATCTTTTAAGTCATCACTTTCACTGCTATCTATGAGTACGTTGTGAAGAATGCAGCATACGAGTATCCATTCGTTGCAGTATTTTTGACTACTTTCGTTTTGAATTCGAATCCTTAGTTCTTTTAAACTGCAAAAACGCTCTTTTAATATGCCGAAGCAGTGTTCAATCCTAACTCGGTATCTGCTATGCTGCTTGTTGAATTGCTTTCTTTTAGCTGGTTCAAATTGTTGAGAGTTGCTTCTGTAAGGCGTTATAATGATGTTACTGAGGGAGTATGCTGAATCTCCGGCAACCCATTCCTGTCCGGAAAAGAATCTTGGCTGATGTTTGTAAAGCGAACAATTTTTAAATATTTTTGCATCGTGAGTAGAGCCACTGTAGCCAACGACAACATCGCGAATTTTGCGCTTGTAGTCGCAAACCATTTGAGCTTTAATTGCATAAACATGATTTCTGGAAAAGAACACCTCAAGATTTTTTATTGGCGCTTCGGCGAGCTTTATTTCAGTGCCATCCACGTAACCTACGCAGAATGGTAGCTCGTTGAATGTTTCCCGCACTATTTCAGAGCGCTCAGTGGGATCCGGCCAATATATATATAAATGAAGTTGCTTTAAAAATGCCTTGAATACTCTGCGAGTAATTTTAGTCAACGTTCCTCCGTCACCAATCCCAAAAGTTGACGCAATTTTTCGGATGGAGGCACTTTCTCCAGAGGAGCCTAATCGGTATAGAACAACAGCTAACTGTATATCGACGGGTAATTGCTTGCCACTACATTTCGCAAAAACATCGTCGTTTTCTATAAGGGACAATAAGTGAGCAAATTGAGTTCGGTCCACACGTAGCATTTGACGGAACCGATTATCATCCATTGTAGTTAAAATATCGTCGCACCACTGAATAGATTTTGGAATAATATTTTCCACACCTCTTCGACATGTAAGTACAATGAGCAAGTCATCATATAGCTCGTCAATGGTATCCTCCACCAAATCTTCATCATCACTAAATACGTCATAAAAGAATTATAAAATTAGTTCCATGTCTTTCTGATTACCTATTTTAAATACTTACCAGTAATAAATTTTATTTCCTCCAAAGAATTTTCAATTAAATTTTTTACTATTTTTGTTTTTGCACTTTCTCGAGGCATTTTTGCTTTTTAATAAATTTAAATCATCTGTTTTGTAGCAAAAGTTACTGCACTGTTGAGATAGAACAAAAAATGTGTTCACAGTAAAGTGTTTCAACAAATTACCAACTAACAAATTACCGGATTAACAGACTCGGTGTGAATACCCCTTTTGTTTAAGCTATTTTAATTCTTATAGTAACTTGAATTCTTATTTTCAAATCATAATATTTATATATACACATCTATATCTCAATCTGTCTATATGTTGGTTAATCAATTTCAATTTAGTTTAATTAGGATTGTAAATTTGTTTTTGATTAGGACATTTTCAAATAATCATATACATATATCTCCATTGGTATAAACGTAGGGACAAGCCACCTTTTTACTGCACCGTAGGGTTCAGGTCTGTAGCGACATTTTCGTAACCGTTTTGACAATTAGAACAACAATTATAAAAATACTTTATGCAATTTTTCTTATTAGTTCTTTAGGGTAAGCATTGCTCTTTTTTTTTGTTTTTCTATTTCTTATGGAATCAGGGTAGATTGGTTGACTAATACAAACACAAATTGAAATTGGATTACTTTACAGCCCTCACGGCTAAGGTTGGCCCCTCTTGATTTCAGACTGTATTACGTAAGTAATAGTATAGGCTTTCTACTCACTTTGTTTTATTCCCAACTAAGGAATGTATACACCAAAAAAAAAGAACCGTCGACTGATGTGAGCGCTAAAATCGTCTTGTATGGTAGGTGAGGCTATGCAGATGGGGTGATCTCCCACTGTGTGGAACGAAATTAAAATGTGGTAAGTATTGGTAAGTATATAAAAACAATGCTATAATCAATCAATCTGTATACTTCCAAAATACATACAATACTTTTATATCGGTGATTATAGTATTTGATATAATTTTGTACAATACTTTATATAGTTACTATACGGTTACGGTTTAAAATATTTTATTAGCAAACCCCACGTCCCTGAAGGTATGTAACATCGATGCAGGTAAGTTGGTAGGCAGGGCTGGCCGGCAACTACTACTTGTAGCCCGGTTGGTGGAAGCAGGTATGTCGCTCACCGCATCCTTGTAGTGCCACAGTTGGATCCCTTCCTTTACTGTCTTCTGCTCTTATTTATTTCTCTTCCACAACACCAATGACCAATGTTTCACAATTGCACCCACGTTCCCAATAGTAAACTTTTCAGATGATATAGTTTTAAGTCGGTCTTCGTCTCGTACTTCAGTTAGGAACAACTCTAATCACTCGCCATTGCACACCCACTGTCCTTCAAGCTTTACCTCTCTTTTTTTCTTTTCTTTTTTCCCAGCGGCGTGGCTCGTTTTCAATTCTTTCTAGAACTTTTTGACGTTCTTCTCTTTTCCGGTGCCACGTCAGCACGTTGTAAGAGAATCCTGCCCCCTTACTGTCAAATTCACTGGGCTACCAGATTGTATAGGCCCAGATAACATAATCGCAACCAATAACATAACATAATCGTAACAAACCAAAAGCTTTTCCGAACCTGAGACAGAAATGATTTTGGGAGCTTATTGCTGGGTTAGTTTTTTGTACGCAGGCCTTCTCAATCTCGTGGGGCTCGACCCATCATCGTTATCCATAGCCGGGCTTACGTTCGAAGGTCCTTTGCATGGAACACTCCAATTTCTTTGTCTTGTAGGTCTTCAAGTTTATACAAGTTACTTCCTACCCGGGATTGTACTCGTGCTTTTACATATTTTGGGGCTAACTTTGCGTTAAATCCTTTACTAAAATCGTTAATTTGGAAGCTGCGTTTATAAATTTCCTGGCCTGGATGGAATTTTCCCGGATAACATAATCGCAACCAATAACATAACATAATCGTAACAAACCAAAAGCTTTTCCGAACCTGAGACAGAAATGATTTTGGGAGCTTATTGCTGGGTTAGTTTTTTGTACGCAGGCCTTCTCAATCTCGTGGGGCTCGACCCATCATCGTTATCCATAGCCGGGCTTACGTTCGAAGGTCCTTTGCATGGAACACTCCAATTTCTTTGTCTTGTAGGTCTTCAAGTTTATACAAGTTACTTCCTACCCGGGATTGTACTCGTGCTTTTACATATTTTGGGGCTAACTTTGCGTTAAATCCTTTACTAAAATCGTTAATTTGGAAGCTGCGTTTATAAATTTCCTGGCCTGGATGGAATTTTCCCGCGTTCGGAGATTATATGTTTTCTTGCCCTTATCGTATGATTGCCTCAAGTTCTTTCGCACCGATTCGTCTATTAACTTCATCTGATCGGGTGGAATTAGAAGTCTCAGCTCACCATCTTTTAATGAGTTTGATTTGTGCAAGATCGGGTATACAGATCCGTAGATCAGCATCTGCCGTCCGAACAACGCAAGTATGGGGACATACCTATTGCCGAGTGCACGGAGCTTCGTAGTGACAGCGCATTATTAACTATATTCAATAATAGAGTGAGTATACCAGGAGGTAATAGTAAACAGAAATTATTTCTCCTTATCGTATGATTGCCTCAAGTTCTTTCGCACCGATTCGTCTATTAACTTCATCTGATCGGGTGGAATTAGAAGTCTCAGCTCACCATCTTTTAATGAGTTTGATTTGTGCAAGATCGGGTATACAGATCCGTAGATCAGCATCTGCCGTCCGAACAACGCAAGTATGGGGACATACCTATTGCCGAGTGCACGGAGCTTCGTAGTGACAGCGCATTATTAACTATATTCAATAATAGAGTGAGTATACCAGGAGGTAATAGTAAACAGAAATTATTTCTCTTTGTATACATATATACTTATATATATATATATATATATATATATATATATATCCACAAAACAACCAATCTATATACGTATCTGTTAATTAATCTTTAGGGTGATTCACACCGGCCTTGTTAATTCGTTAGTCGTTATTCGATAGTTTTTTACGTGTATTTTGTTTTTGTAAAATTAACAAATTATCGAACTGCCGAGTAACAAAGTACCAGTCTGGCAAGCTTGGTAATTTTCTTGTTACTCGGTAACAAAAAATAACAGCTGTGTTTATTTGTGTTTATATTCTCATTACTGCAAAAAAGGAAAATTTTTGCAAAAGTAAGTAATTTTTCTATTTTTTTTTTTACAAAATTGTTGCATTCGCTTTGATTATTAACTAATTTTCAGTGGAGCCGCTAAAGAAAATGCGCAAGCGGGAAAAAGCGAAAAAAAATGGAGCGAGAAAGAAAATAGCCTGATTTTGGATTATTTGTTGGAGAACGTGGAAATTGAGGTATTTGTTTATACAATATATTAAGATAAAGCCA
Source organism: Linnaemya vulpina (assembly GCA_963675445.1). Taxonomy (NCBI): domain Eukaryota; kingdom Metazoa; phylum Arthropoda; class Insecta; order Diptera; family Tachinidae; genus Linnaemya; species Linnaemya vulpina. Next base: position 1,234,000 of record OY776282.1, read on the forward strand.
AATGATTTTATTAATTATTTATAGAAGCCGAACGCGCAGCTGTACTACAGGAAGATGATAGAGAGAACCCAAATTGATGCGACTCCCGAAATGCTGCGCTGCAAAGTCCGCTACTGGAAGCAGACTTTCAACAAAGCTGAGCAGTGGCGGAAATCGAGAGGCGCTGGACTTGATGTTGGCGATGAGGCTTCCACAATAAAAGGTAATTAAGGCCCTAATGTTAAGCTGAATTTTTCCTTGGTTTAACTTTCACTTTCTTTCAGAAAAACTTCTCAAAATTTGCCCTTCCTACGACCGCTTTTCGCTGCTGTTTGGGGGTAAGGCTGAAGCCAATTGTGTTGCAGAGTCATACACTTTTGATATGAAAAGTTGAAGATTGAAATGGAAAAGGAGAAGTCAGATAAGGAGTTTGAATTAAAAAAAATGGAATTGGAGCAAAAAGAGAGGCTGGCAATGCTTGAATTAAAATATAAATATAATAGAGAATAAGTTTTTTTTTTACAAATTGTGGTAGCTCAAAGCAATACCCTCTTATGAAGTACTAAATATTTTTTAAAGACTGAATATGATCTCTTGAAGTAACTTAATGAAAATGTGAATTTTTTAAATTTAATTATAATTTTTAATTTAATTAAACTGAATTTGGAAACATAAGATGACATAAGGATTGTCTTTTTAATTCAAAGTTATTTGAGGTCGTTTCTTCCACTTCTTCTTCATTTATGTCTTCAGGTGAACTATCTTTTAAGTCATCACTTTCACTGCTATCTATGAGTACGTTGTGAAGAATGCAGCATACGAGTATCCATTCGTTGCAGTATTTTTGACTACTTTCGTTTTGAATTCGAATCCTTAGTTCTTTTAAACTGCAAAAACGCTCTTTTAATATGCCGAAGCAGTGTTCAATCCTAACTCGGTATCTGCTATGCTGCTTGTTGAATTGCTTTCTTTTAGCTGGTTCAAATTGTTGAGAGTTGCTTCTGTAAGGCGTTATAATGATGTTACTGAGGGGGTATGCTGAATCTCCGGCAACCCATTCCTGTCCGGAAAAGAATCTTGGCTGATGTTTGTAAAGCGAACAATTTTTAAATATTTTTGCATCGTGAGTAGAGCCACTGTAGCCAACGACAACATCGCGAATTTTGCGCTTGTAGTCGCAAACCATTTGAGCTTTAATTGCATAAACATGATTTCTGGAAAAGAACACCTCAAGATTTTTTATTGGCGCTTCGGCGAGCTTTATTTCAGTGCCATCCACGTAACCTACGCAGAATGGTAGCTCGTTGAATGTTTCCCGCACTATTTCAGAGCGCTCAGTGGGATCCGGCCAATATATATATAAATGAAGTTGCTTTAAAAATGCCTTGAATACTCTGCGAGTAATTTTAGTCAACGTTCCTCCGTCACCAATCCCAAAAGTTGACGCAATTTTTCGGATGGAGGCACTTTCTCCAGAGGAGCCTAATCGGTATAGAACAACAGCTAACTGTATATCGACGGGTAATTGCTTGCCACTACATTTCGCAAAAACATCGTCGTTTTCTATAAGGGACAATAAGTGAGCAAATTGAGTTCGGTCCACACGTAGCATTTGACGGAACCGATTATCATCCATTGTAGTTAAAATATCGTCGCACCACTGAATAGATTTTGGAATAATATTTTCCACACCTCTTCGACATGTAAGTACAATGAGCAAGTCATCATATAGCTCGTCAATGGTATCCTCCACCAAATCTTCATCATCACTAAATACGTCTTAAAAGAATTATAAAATTAGTTCCATGTCTTTCTGATTACCTATTTTAAATACTTACCAGTAATAAATTTTATTTCCTCCAAAGAATTTTCAATTAAATTTTTTACTATTTTTGTTTTTGCACTTTCTCGAGGCATTTTTGCTTTTTAATAAATTTAAATCATCTGTTTTGTAGCAAAAGTTACTGCACTACTGAGATAGAACAAAAAATGTGTTCACAGTAAAGTGTTTCAACAAATTACCAACTAACAAATTACCGGATTAACAGACTCGGTGTGAATACCCCTTTTGTTTAAGCTATTTTAATTCTTATAGTAACTTGAATTCTTATTTTCAAATCATAATATTTATATATACACATCTATATCTCAATCTGTCTATATGTTGGTTAATCAATTTCAATTTAGTTTAATTAGGATTGTAAATTTGTTTTTGATTAGGACATTTTCAAATAATCATATACATATATCTCCATTGGTATAAACGTAGGGACAAGCCACCTTTTTACTGCACCGTAGGGTTCAGGTCTGTAGCGACATTTTCGTAACCGTTTTGACAATTAGAACAACAATTATAAAAATACTTTATGCAATTTTTCTTATTAGTTCTTTAGGGTAAGCATTGCTCTTTTTTTTTGTTTTTCTATTTCTTATGGAATCAGGGTAGATTGGTTGACTAATACAAACACAAATTGAAATTGGATTACTTTACAGCCCTCACGGCTAAGGTTGGCCCCTCTTGATTTCAGACTGTATTACGTAAGTAATAGTATAGGCTTTCTACTCACTTTGTTTTATTCCCAACTAAGGAATGTATACACCAAAAAAAAAGAACCGTCGACTGATGTGAGCGCTAAAATCGTCTTGTATGGTAGGTGAGGCTATGCAGATGGGGTGATCTCCCACTGTGTGGAACGAAATTAAAATGTGGTAAGTATTGGTAAGTATATAAAAACAATGCTATAATCAATCAATCTGTCTACTTCCAAAATACATACAATAATTTTATATCGGTGATTATAGTATTTGATATAATTTTGTACAATACTTTATATAGTTACTATACGGTTACGGTTTAAAATATTTTATTAGCAAACCCCACGTCCCTGAAGGTATGTAACATCGATGCAGGTAAGTTGGTAGGCAGGGCTGGCCGGCAACTACTACTTGTAGCCCGGTTGGTGGAAGCAGGTATGTCGCTCACCGCATCCTTGTAGTGCCACAGTTGGATCCCTTCCTTTACTGTCTTCTGCTCTTATTTATTTCTCTTCCACAACACCAATGACCAATGTTTCACAATTGCACCCACGTTCCCAATAGTAAACTTTTCAGATGATATAGTTTTAAGTCGGTCTTCGTCTCGTACTTCAGTTAGGAACAACTCTAATCACTCGCCATTGCACACCCACTGTCCTTCAAGCTTTACCTCTCTTTTTTTCTTTTCTTTTTTCCCAGCGGCGTGGCTCGTTTTCAATTCTTTCTAGAACTTTTTGACGTTCTTCTCTTTTCCGGTGCCACGTCAGCACGTTGTAAGAGAATCCTGCCCCCTTACTGTCAAATTCACTGGGCTACCAGATTGTATAGGCCCAGATAACATAATCGCAACCAATAACATAACATAATCGTAACAAACCAAAAGCTTTTCCGAACCTGAGACAGAAATGATTTTGGGAGCTTATTGCTGGGTTAGTTTTTTGTACGCAGGCCTTCTCATTCTCGTGGGGCTCGACCCATCATCGTTATCCATAGCCGGGCTTACGTTCGAAGGTCCTTTGCATGGAACACTCCAATTTCTTTGTCTTGTAGGTCTTCAAGTTTATACAAGTTACTTCCTACCCGGGATTGTACTCGTGCTTTTACATATTTTGGGGCTAACTTTGCGTTAAATCCTTTACTAAAATCGTTAATTTGGAAGCTGCGTTTATAAATTTCCTGGCCTGGATGGAATTTTCCCGCGTTCGGAGATTATATGTTTTCTTGCCCTTATCGTATGATTGCCTCAAGTTCTTTCGCACCGATTCGTCTATTAACTTCATCTGATCGGGTGGAATTAGAAGTCTCAGCTCACCATATTTTAATGAGTTTGATTTGTGCAAGATCGGGTATACAGATCCGTAGATCAGCATCTGCCGTCCGAACAACGCAAGTATGGGGACATACCTATTGCCGAGTGCACGGAGCTTCGTAGTGACAGCGCTATTGCATGTAATTGTTCATCCCACTCCGTGTGGTGGTCTCCTACGTATGACCGTATAGCTGCCAAAATTGAACGATTCACCCTTTCGGAGGCGTTACTCTGGGGAGCATATGCACCGGTAAAACTCTGTTTGACTGCATACTGCTTACAAAATTCTTGAAACTCCTTACTTATGAATTGACGTCCATTATCGGTATGTATATATTCAGGTACCCCGAAAACCCAAAATACACATTTTGTCAAAAACCTCACTATCTCGGTGGCCGTGGCTCTTTTCAGTGGTTCTGCAAAGACGAATTTGGAAAAACTATCCAGGCACACCAGAATAAATGAATTTCCTGCTTTGGACCGAGGATAGGGGCCTAGCAAATCGATAAATAGTTTTTGAAAAGGGCGTGCGATCTCACCAGGTTTACCCATTGGCGGTCGAGTGATATAATTTGGGACTTTGGTGGTCTTGCACACCTGACAATTCGACACGAATGTTTTTACCTCACTTGCAATTTGTGGCCAATAACACTGTTGTCGTAGCCTGCATAAAGTATTAGCAATCCCTCCATACGACGCCTGGGGTGGGTCATGCGCTGATTTGATTAGCAACTCGGTGAGCCCAGTAGGCACCCACAATTTCCAGCTGAGCGAATCTCCCACTTCGTTTCCCTGGGAAAACTCCATCTGCTTGAATACAAATTTTCCTTCCACCTTGACTCCGGTTAGGGCATCCTGATTTTTTTCAATGTTCTTTCTCAGGTCAATGTATTCAGGTTCATCGAATGCAGGGCATCCCAGGCATCCACGCAGGCTCGCGATAATGCGTCTGGCACACCATGTGCACTTCCTTTCCGATGTTCTATCTCAAAATCATAGGCTGCTAGGGCCAAACTCCACCTTGCCAGTCTACCTGATAGGTCCCTCTGTCTCATCAACCACTGCAAGCTTGCATGGTCAGTGATGATCTTGAACGGAAGCATTTCAATATACGGTCTGAATTTTTTTACTGCGCTTACTGCTGCCAGACACTCGAGTGAGTAGAAGTAAATAGGTCTCTCCATCCCTTCTTCATCCAGCTGACATAGCACCGCTCCGATTCCAGTATTAGAGGCGTCGGACAGAATGACGAAAGGTTTGGTATAATCGGGATGAACTAACACTGGCGCTGAGCAGAGAGCCTCTTGCAATTGCGTCATTGCCTCTCGAGCTTTGGACGTCATTTCAAATTTCTTATTTTTTTTCAGCAAGTCTGACAAGGGAGCACTTATTGTTGAAAAGTCCTTCACAAATTTTCGGTAATAATTAGCAAGGCCTAAAAATCTACGAACTTCTTCTGGATTTCGGGGAATTTGAAAATTCTTCACTGCTGTAATCTTTTCGTCTGTTGCTTGAATACACCCATTACCAATCAGGAAGCCCAGGTAGTTAACCTGTTTCATGCAGAATCTTGACTTCTCTACGTTGATGGTGAGTCCACTTGAATCGAGACTACGGGCTACCTTTTTTAAGGTTTCTATATGTTCTTCAAATGTACGTGAAAATACCAGCAGATCGTCAAGGTACACGAATATTCGCAACCTATACTCAGAAGGTATTACCTGATCCATCAGACGCATCATCGTTTGCGGTGAGTTGCATAGTCCGAACGGCATTACAGTGTATTGATATAGAGGTCTACCAGCCACAGTGAAGGCAGTTTTTTCTTTACTTGATTCAGACAAGGGGACTTGCCAGAACGCGTCTTTTACTCCATGGACTTTTACTCACTTCGATGACACCTAGATCCAGCATCCGGTCCAACTCAGCGGACAGAAGAGCCTCCTTCGCCGGAGATATTGGGTAATGCCTTTGTTTAATCGGGGTCGCCCCTCCGGTGTCTATGTGATCTTCGATCAGGCGTGTCTTTCCCAATCCTAGTTTTGGCGAAGCCGGAAACATTTGTTTTACAGCTAGCATCTTAGCATTCTGCTCTGGGGTCAGCACGTGTGCATTCGGGTCACTGTTCACCTCCTCTATCGTTTTTTCCGGTCGTAGGCATTTATCTAAGCCAAACAGAATCCAAAAGTCAATACCTAAATACAATGGTTGACTTAGGTCCGGTGCCACATAGAGGGTAATAGTTTTCGTAGTTCCTTGATAGGTGATTTCGGTGTCTACTTTTCCAATGACTGGTATGGCCGATCCATTCGCCACCCTTAATGATGAAGTTAGAACACGTAGTTTATACCATTCTTTTCCAGTAACTCCTTTGCCCCTGCATCTAACACGCTTATACTAACTCGGCTATCTAATAGGCCTGACATGTGTTCATTCCACAACTGCACTTGGGCATATGGTCTGGAATCCTGGTTCTGCTGTCCAATAACAGTACTAATAATGTGGCGGTACTCCCTTCTTAATTCCTTATAACGTTGTCAAGTTTTTAGAATTCGTGGCGAGAGTGTTCTCGGGCCTCTACAGTAACCCCCATCGTCAAAAATTCGCTTTCTGACCGATTGATAGTAATGCCAATTTCTTATAAAATTATCTTTAAACTTCTCTGGAACGTCCGGGTAATTACTCTTTCTCATGTCTCTCGATGCGTCAAGATTATCTAAATTGTCATATCCGGTGGTATTTTGATTATGGTCGGGTAAATGAATTATATTGCCGGGGTTTCTAATTACGAGGTTAGAGTCCCGGGTATCCACCTCTGAAGTCTGTTTTTTCCCTTACAGTTTGGGCAGTTGTGTACCACGAAATTATCCTTCCCGCAACGATAACAGAAGATTAGATTTGATTTCTCCATGCAATTAATTGCAATGTGACCTATTTTCTTGCAGTCGAAGCATATTACCTTCGAATGATCTTTAGTGGTATGATGCTCCTCCGCTAACATTGCCTCAACCTGCTCTACGCTATCTGCGGTTGAGCCCACCAGTTCATCTATCATGTTGAGCTCATATACCTTAGCCCTATTTCTCGGACCACTCCCTTCAAATTTAAAGAGTTCTCTTTCAGCCCTTCGTCCTGCCTTCAGAAAGTCCGATAAACTGTTGGTCGTCGCATTATGGAGGAACAATGTCATTCTAGGATGTACATTCCGCTTCAATATTTCAACCAATTCCACGTCTGATGGCTTATTTCTCATTCGCGAGTTTAATTCGGTGATAACATGATAAAATTGATCAAACGTTTCCGCTGAGGAGGCAGCTAAGCTTCTAAAAAGTATGTAAATGTTTCGAATCACCTCCTCCATAGAATACCATTGCGACACCGCTATATGTTCCACCCTCACCAAAAACTCATCAACGCTAAGTCTGGTACCATCTCCTGAAAAATATACATTCCATCTATGCATTTCCAACCGGCGAAAATTACTGGGATCGGAATTGTCCAATCTCATGCCTCGAACCCAATCTGCCGTATGTTCTGTCCCTCTAGCAGAGGTACTTGGTCGATCCTCTATTGGAAATCTCGAATTTTCTAAACCAGGGCGACGGCCAATAATACCAGATTCTTCATGACATTGTGTGTTATTTTTAAAACTTTCCTGACTCCTTGCAGTAATTGGTTCAATCATCATTGCCAATTTAGACAGCAACCGATTTTCTAGTAATTTTAATTTGCTTTGTATTTGTTGTGAAACTGCCATGTCGACGGCTGGGACACCTGCCTGATCTTGCTCCTCTGCTGCATCCGACATCTGGCTCGCGTCTACTATTGTGCTACTTCCCGAAGAGCTGGTTCCCTCTAACACCGCGGTATTTGAAAATGAATCAAAATAATCCTCCGATTGCACCTGCAAACTAGCCTTATCGCCCACTGCTTCCTTTGCGCTGAGCCGGGTTACTCGTTTCATCAAAATTAAAACTAATCTCCGCTTACTTATAAGATCGCCGACAACCTGCTCCAAGCTACTCTTCACCCCAGTTATTGATGTAAATTTTCTTTAGGGTACCTTACCAATATAAATACGCTTTTCTTTTAATTTGGATTTGTAACTTAAAATAAAAAAATAAAAATTTTATATATGTATAACAACAAATATTTACGTATTAAATCTATCAGCATACCTCATGACTGGTAAAAAAGTTTCTTTATAATTCACGCCATATTTCTAACTATAACCTTTGGTAACAAGTCTAGCTTTAAAACGTTCATTCATTTCTTTTTTATTTTGTTTTAAAGAGTAAACCCACTTACAGCCAACCGATTTATTATATACTGGTAATTCAGTTAAATCCCAGGTCTTGTTTTTCCTGAGATATGCATTGCAGATTTCCATGAACTCCCATTTTCACCATTCATTTTCACGTTGAAGTTACTTCGTGTGACGATGTTAATTGAATTTAAAGAATTGTGTATATAATTACTCTTCCGAAAAAATTTCAAAATAATGTTTTTCCATTAATATTAATATTTTAATTATTGACCTAAAGCTCTGAAACCTGGCTTTGTGGAAAAGTAGAATTACTACACCTGAAAGGGCACAAAAAAGGCTTTAAATTGGAGTCATTAAATTTTTCTATTTAGTTACTCTTCCAAAAAAATTTCATATAATAATTAATTTTTTAATTTCGACCTATAGCTCCCAAGCCTGACTTTTTCAAAAAAACTTAATGACTATCTGAAAGCCATAAAACAACTGCAAGTTAGCTTCATAAAATTTTTGCTTTACTAATATTATATAATAAAAATTTCTTCTGGAGATTAACAATATAGCCAACTTGTAGCTTTTTTTATGCATATGGTGCAATTCAAGTCTTACGACAAAATCAGTTTTGGTAGTAGTATGTCAAAAATTAAGAAATTAATTAATATATTTTGAAATTTTTTTGGCCATTTTTAAGCCCTTTCAATTTTCGACACAAAGCCATGTGTTGAATGTAAGGTCGGAAATTAAAACTTTAATATTAATGGAAAATGAAATTTTTTCGGAAGAGTAACTATACAGCAACATTTTATTACGCTAATTTGTAGCCTTCTTTATGCCACAAAGCCAAATTTCGGAGTTGCAGGTCATATATTAATATACTAATATTAATGGAAAAACGGTATTTTGAAATGTTTTCGAGAGACTAACCAAATAGCAAATTTTTGAGGACGCCAATTGTGTAGCCTTTTTACGCCCTAAATGTGTAATTCAATTTTTGGCACAAATTCAGGCTAAAGTGTTGTACGTCGAAATTAAATCAATTGATTTTATCGAAATTTTTTTCGAAACAATGATTTCGCCAATTTGCAGCCTTTTTTATGCAGTTTCAGCTGGAGTAATTCATTTACTGCCATAATACTAAATTTCGGAGTTGTAGGTCGAATAATAATATATTAGTATTAATGGGAAAACAGTAGTTTGAAATGTTTTCGGAAGAGTAACCATACAGCAAGAAATTTCATTACGCCAATTGGTATCCTTTTTTTCTGCCCTTTCATGTGGTGTGTATCAAGTTTTGCCAAGACTTTAGGTTTGGGAGTTCTAGGTCGAAAATTAAAAAATTAATATTAACCGAAACACAGTTCTCGGAAGATTAAAAGTAAATCAAAATCTTAATGAAGCTAACTTGTAGTTATATTATGGCTTTCAAATAGACTCATTATATTTTGTCCAAAAAGTCTGGTTTGGGAGTTGTAGGCCGAAAATTAGTATATAATATTAGTAAAGCAAAAATTTAATGAAAAAATAAAAGTATCCCAGCGGGAATATATAAGCCATTTATTGATTTACCGCGAATGATTGCACAACAATTGACTTATAATCACTTAGCCATCGGCGCATTAATGTACTTAGCAATTTCCACACGACCGGATATCCTGCACCCAGTGAATAAACTTGCGCAGAGTAACAATGATGAGATATGACAGCAATTAAACATATATTACGATACCTGAAAACTAAAATTGGTTTCAAGATAAATTTTTGAAAAGATTGGTAAACCAACAGTTGGATTTGCGGATGCAGACTTAGGTAGTGATGCTACATAAAGGAAGTCATATTGAGGTTTTGCTTTTATAAAGCTAATTGTGTATTCTCTTCGGAGGCCAAGAAGCAAAATGTAGTTGCCTTGAGAAGCACCGAAGTAGAATAGATTGCTTTACCTTTAGCAGCTAAAGAAGCAACATATTCACAATACAGTTTACTGTTTAACTACTTCTGTGGTTTTATCCATTTGTTACCACCTGGACAGCTCATCAGCCATAGGCTGTGACTTCTAGAGGAGGCCTGCGGTGTGATGTGGCCTTTTATCTGTTGTCAAGTACACGGTTACTCAATAGGTTACCCTATGGTACGATTTCTACCTACTGAATACAACGTTTGACCGACTCAAATTACTCCACTAATTTATTATTCACTCATACAAAACAATCAAATTTTAATAACTTTATTTCAGAAATATCTGGTTTCAGCACAACTATTACTCAAACAGACACTCTTACTTATATTTGTCAATTACGTTGGGCGCCATTTGTTACCACCTGGACAGCTCATCATCCATAGGCTGTGACTTCTAGAGGAGGCCTGCGGTGTGATGTGGCCTTTTATCAGTCCGGCTAGTTGTGGGATCTTTTCTCTCTTCAGGCTGGTACCAAAATTTTGTGGGGAACTACAGTAAATGGGGTTAGGTGTTGATCACCACCAAATACTGAGGTGTTAAAAGTTCCCCCAGGTCTTTCCCTCCCCTTTTCAAGCTAACCTAGACCTTTGGTCCTTGCTCGACCCGACTATTTTATCTCAAGGACCCCTATATAGACATACCTTTACTTCTATTTACCTACTCGAACACCATGCATTTTCCTCTTTTAGATTTTATACGTTTTAGCAATTCATTGTTTTATTTTATAAGTATTTTTACATTAGTTTCTTATTAACTATATTCAATAACAGAGTGAGTATACCAGGAGGTAATAGTAAACAAAAATTATTTCACTTTATATACATATATACTTATGTATATATATATATATATATATATATATATATATATATCCACAAAACAACCAATCTATATACGTATCTGTTAATTAATCTTTGTTTAAGCTATTTTAATTCTTATAGTAACTTGAATTCTTATTTTCAAATCATAATAGTTATATATACACATCTATATCTCAATCTGTCTATATGTTGGTTAATCAATTTCAATTTAGTTTAATTAGGATTGTAAATTTGTTTTTGATTAGGACATTTTCAAATAATCATATACATATATCTCCATTGGTATAAACGTAGGGACAAGCCACCTTTTTACTGCACCGTAGGGTTCAGGTCTGTAGCGACATTTCCGTAACCGTTTTGACAATTAGAACAACAATTATAAAAATACTTTATGCAATTTTTCTTATTAGTTCTTTAGGGTAAACATTTTTTTTTTTTTTTTTTGTTTTTCTATTTCTTATGGAATCAGGGTAGATTGGTTGACTAATACAAACACAAATTGAAATTGGATTACTTTACAGCGCTCACGGCTAAGGTTGGCCCCTCTTGATTTTAGACTGTATTACGTAAGTAATAGTATAGGGTTTCTACTCACTTTGTTTTATTCCCAACTAAGGAATGTATACACCAAAAAAAAAAAACCGTCGACTGATGTGAGCGCTCAAATCGTCTTGTATGGTAGGTGAGGCTATGCAGATGGGGTGATCTCCCACTGTGAGGAACGAAATTAAAATGTGGTAAGTATATAAAAACAATGCTATAATCAATCAATCTGTCTACTTCCAAAATACATACAATAATTTTATATCGGTGATTATAGTATTTGATATAATTTTGTACAATACTTTATATAGTTACTATACGGTTACGGTTTAAAATATTTTATTAGCAAACCCCACGTCCCTGAAGGTATGTAACATCGATGCAGGTAAGTTGGTAGGCAGGGCTGGCTGGCAACTACTACTTGTAGCCCGGTTGGTGGAAGCAGGTATGTCGCTCACCGTATCCTTGTAATGCCACAGTTGGATCCCTTCCTTTACTGTCTTCTGCTCTTATTTATTTCTCTTCCACAACACCAATGACCAATGTTTCACAAATGCAAGCACGTTCCCAATAGTAAACTTTTCAGATGATCTAGTTTTAAGTCGGTCGATATACATTGATACTTCGTCTCGTACTTCAGTTAGGAACAACTCTAATCACTCGCCATTGCACACCCACTGTCCTTCAAGCTTTACCTCTCTTTTTTTCTTTTCTTTTTTCCCAGCGGCGTGGCTCGTTTTCAATTCTTTCTAGAACTTTTTGACGTTCTTCTCTTTTCCGGTGCCACGTCAGCAAGTTGTCAGAGAATCCTACCCCCTTACTGTCAAATTCACTGGGCTACCAGATTGTATAGGCCCAGATAACATAATCGCAACCAATAACATAACATAATCGTAACAAACCAAAAGTTTTTCCGAACCTGAGACAGAAATGATTTTGGGAGCTTATTGCTGGGTTAGTTTTTTGTACGCAGGCCTTCTCATTCTCGTGGGGCTCGACCCATCATCGTAATCCATAGCCGGGCTTACGCTCGAAGGTCCTTTGCATGGAACACTCCAATTTCTTTGTCTTGTAGGTCTTCAAGTTTATACAAGTTACTTCCTACCCGGGATTGTACTCGTGCTTTTACATATTTTGGGGCTAACTTTGCGTTAAATCCTTTACTAAAATCGCTAAGTTGGAAGTTGTATATATAAATTTCCTGGCCTGGATGGAATTTTCCCGCGTTCGGAGATTATATGTTTTCTTGCCCTTATCGTATGCCTGCCTCAAGTTCTTTTGCACCGATTCGTCTATTAACTTCATCTGACAGCGCTATTGCATGCAATTGTTCATCCCACTCCAAGTGGTGGTCTCCTACGTATGACCGTATAGCTGCCAAAATTGAACGATTCACCATTTCGGAGGCGTTACTCTGGGGAGCATATGCACCGGTAAAACTCTGTTTGATTGCATACTGCTTACAAAATTCTTGAAACTCCTTACTTATGAATTGACGTCCATTATCGGTATGTATATATTCAGGTACCCCGAAAACCCAAAATACACATTTTGTAAAAACTTCACTATCTCGGTGGCCGTGGCTCTTTTCAGTGGTTCTGCAAAGACGAATTTGGAAAAACTATCCAGGCACACCAGAATAAATGAATTTCCTGCTTTGGACCGAGGATAGGAGCCTAGCAAATCGATAAATAGTTTTTGAAAAGGGCGTGCGATCTCACCAGGTTTACCCATTGGCGGTCGAGTGATATAATTTGGGACTTTGGTGGTCTTGCACACCTGACAATTCGACACGAATGTTTTACCTCACTTGCCATTTGTGGCCAATAACACTGTTGTCGTAGCCTACATAAAGTATTAGCAATCCCTCCATACGACGCCTGGGGTGGGTCATGCGCAGATTTGGTGAGCCCAGTAGGCACCCACAATTTCCAGCTGAGCGAATCTCCCACTTCGTTTCCCTGGGAAAACTCCATCTGCTTGAATACAAATTTTCCTTCCACCTTGACTCCGGGTAGGGCATCCTGATTTTTTTCAATGTTCTTTCTCAGGTCAATGTATTCAGGTTCATCGAATGCTGGGCATCCCAGGCATCCACGCAGGCTCGCGATAATGCGTCTGGCACACCATGTGCACTTCCTTTCCGATGTTCTATCTCAAAATCATAGGCTGCTAGGGCCAAACTCCACCTTGCGAGTCTACCTGATAGGTCCCTCTGTCTCATCAACCACTGCAAGCTTGCATGGTCAGTGATGATATTGAACGGAAGCACTTCAATATACGGTCTGAATTTTTTTACTGCGCTTACTGCTGCCAGACACTCGAGTGAGTAGAAGTAAATAGGTCTCTCTATCCCTTCCTCATCCAGCTGACATAGCACCGCTCCGATTCCAGTATTAGAGGCGTCGGACAGAATGACGAAAGGTTTGGTATAATCGGGATGAACTAACACTGGTGCTGAGCAGAGAGCCTCTTGCAATTGCGTCATTGCCTCTCGAGCTTTGGACGTCATTTCAAATTTCTTATTTTTTTTCAGCAAGTCTGACAAGGGAGCACTTATTGTTGAAAAGTCCTTCACAAATTTTCGGTAATAATTAGCAAGGCCTAAAAATCTACGAACTTCTTTTGGATTTCGAGGAATTTGAAAATTCTTCACTGCTGTAATCTTTTCGTCTGTTGCTTGAATACACCCATTACCATTACAGTGTATTGATAGAGAGGTCTACCAGCCACAGTGAAGGCAGTTTTTTCTTTACTTGATTCAGACAAGGGGACTTGCCAGAACGCGTCTTTCAAATCTATAGCTGATATAAAGAAAGTGTCAGCAAGCCGCATTAGCAGGCCCTCTATATGATTCAACCTTCGGCTGTCTAAGCAGACTCGCGTCTTGCCTGGTTTCACTACCGTAGCTACTGGTGATGACCATGGACTTTAACTCACTTCGATGACACCTAGATCCAGCATCCGGTCCAACTCAGCGGACAGAAGAGCCTCCTTCGCCGGAGATATTGGGTAATGCCTTTGTTTAATCGGGGTCGCCCCTCCGGTGTCTATGTGATGTTCGATCAGGCGTGTCTTTCCCAATCCTAGTTTTGGCGAAACCGGAAACATTTGTTTTACAGCTAGCATCTTAGCATTCTGCTCTGGGGTCAGCACGTGTGCATTCGGGTCACTGTTCACCTCCTCTATCGTTTTTTCCGGTCGTAGGCATTTATCTAAGCCAAACAGAATCCAAAAGTCAATACCTAAATACAATGGTTGACTTAGGTCCGGTGCCACATAGAGGGTAATAGTATTCGTTGTTCCTTGATAGGTGATTTCGGTGTCTATTTTTCCAATGACTGGTATGGCCAATCCATTCGCCACCCTTAATGATGAAGTTAGAACACGTAGTTTATACCATTCTTTTCCAGTAACTCCTTTGCCCCTGCACCTAACACGCTTATACTAGCTCCGCTATCTAATAGGCCTGACATGTGTTCATTCCACAACTGCACTTGGGCATATGGTCTGGAATCCTGGTTCTGCTGTCCAGTAACAGTACTAATAATGTGGCGGTACTCCCTTCTTAATTCCTTACGACGTTGTCAAGTTTTTAGAATTCGTGGCGAGAGTGTTCTCGGGCCTCTACAGTAACCCCCATCGTCAAAAATTCGCTTTCTGACCGATTGATAGTAATGCCAATTTCTTATAAAATTATCTTTAAACTTCTCTGGAACGTCCGGGTAATTACTCTTTCTCAAGTCTCTCGATGCGTCAAGATTATCTAAATTGTCATATCCGGTGGTATTTTGATTATGGTCGGGTAAATGAATTATATTGCCGGGGTTTCTAATTACGAGGTTAGAGTCCCGGGTATCCACCTCTGAAGTCTGTTTTTTCCCTTACAGTTTGGGCAGTTGTGTACCACGAAATTATCCTTCCCGCAACGATAACAGAAGATTAGATTTGATTTCTCCATGCAATTAATTGCAATGTGACCTATTTTCTTGCAGTCGAAGCATATTACCTTCGAATGATCTTTAGTGGTATGATGCTCCTCCGCTAACATTGCCTCCACCTGCTCTACGCTATCTGCGGTTGAACCCACCAGTTCATCTATCATGTTGAGCTCATATACCTTAGCCCTATTTCTCGGACCGCTCCCTTCAAATTTAAAGAGTTCTCTTTCAGCCCTTCGTCCTGCCTTCAGAAAGTCCGATAAACTGTTGGTCGTCGCATTATGGAGGAACAATGTCATTCTAGGATGTACATTCCGCTTCAATATTTCAACCAATTCCACGTCAGATGGCTTATTTCTCATTCGCGAGTTTAATTCGGTGATAACATGATAAAATTGACCAAACGTTTCCGCTGAGGAGGCAGCTAAGCTTCTAAAAAGTACGTAAATGTTTCGATTCACCTCCTCAATAGAATACCCTTGCGACACCGCTATATGTTCCACCCTCACCAAAAACTCATCAACGCTAAGTCTAGTACCATCTCCTGAAAAATATACATTCCATCTATGCATTTCCAACCGGCGAAAATTACTGGGATCGGAGTTGTCCAATCTCATGCCTCGAACCCAATCTGCCGTATGTTCTGTCCCTCTAGCAGAGGTACTTGGTCGATCCTCTATTGGAAATCTCGAATTTTCTAAACCAGGGCGACGGCCAATAATACCAGAGTCTTCATGACATTGTTTGTTATGTTTAAAACTATCCTGACTCCTTGCAGTAATTGGTTCAATCATCATCGCCAATTTAGACAGAAACCGATTTTCTAGTAATTTTAATTTGCTTTGTATTTGTTGTGAAACTGCCATGTCGACGGCTGGGGCACCTGCCTGATCTTGCTCCTCTGCTGCATCCGACATCTGGCTCGCGTCTACTATTGTGCTACTTCCCGAAGAGCTGGTTCCCTCTAACACCGCGGTATTTGAAAATGAATCAAAATAATCCTCCGATTGCACCTGCAAACTAGCCTTATCGCCCCCTGCTTCCTTTGCGCTGAGCCCAGTTATTGATGTAAATTTTCTTTAGGGTACCTTACCAATACCAATACGCTTTTCTTTTAATTTGGATTTGTAACTTAAAATTAAAAAAAAAAATTTATTTATGTATAACAACAAATATTTACGTATTAAATCTATCAGCATACCTCATGACTGGTAAAAAAGTTTCTTTATAATTCACGCCATATTTCTAACTATAACCTTTGGTAACAAGTCTAGCTTTAAAACGTTCATTCATTTCTTTTTTATTTTGTTTTAAAGAGTAAACCCACTTACAGCCAACCGATTTATTATATACTGGTAATTCAGTTAAATCCCAGGTCTTGTTTTTCCTGAGATATGCATTGCAGATTTCCATGAACTCCCATTTTCACCATTCATTTTCACGTTGACGTTACTTCGTGTGACGATGTTAATTGAATTTAAAGAATTGTGTATATAATTACTCTTCCGAAAAAATTTCAGAATAATGTTTTTCCATTAATATTAATATTTTAATTATTGACCTAAAGCTCTGAAACCTGGCTTTGTGGAAAATTAGAATTACTACACCTGAAAGGGCACAAAAAAGGCTTTAAATTGGAGTCATTAAATTTTTCTATTTAGTTACTCTTCCAAAAAAATTTCATATAATAATTAATTTTTTAATTTCGACCTATAGCTCCCAAACCTGACTTTTTCAAAAAAACTTAATGACTATCTGAAAGCCATAAAACAACTGCAAGTTAGCTTCATAAAATTTTTGCTTTACTAATATTATATAATAAAAATTTCTTCTGGAGATTAACAATATAGCCAACTTGTAGCTTTTTTTATGCATATGGTGCAATTCAAGTCTTACGACAAAATCAGTTTTGGTAGTAGTATGTCAAAAATTAAGAAATTAATTAATATATTTTGAAATTTTTTTGGCCATTTTTATGCCCTTTCAATTTTCGACACAAAGCCATGTGTTGAATGTAAGGTCGGAAATTAAAACTTTAATATTAATGGAAAATGAAATTTTTTCGGAAGAGTAACTATACAGCAACATTTTATTACGCTAATTTGTAGCCATCTTTATGCCACAAAGCCAAATTTCGGAGTTGCAGGTCATATTTTAAAATACTAATATTAATGGAAAAACGGTATTTTGGAATGTTTTCGAGAGACTAACCAAATAGCAAATTTTTGAGGACGCCAATTGTGTAGCCTTTTTACGCCCTAAATGTGTAATTCAATTTTTGGCACAAATTCAGACTAAAGTGTTGTACGTCGAAATTAAATCAATTGATTTTATCGTAATTTTTTTCGAAACAATGATTTCGCCAATTTGCAGCCTTTTTTATGCAGTTTCAGCTGGAGTAATTTATTTACTGCCATAATACTAAATTTCGGAGTTGTAGGTCGAATAATAATATATTAGTATTAATGGGAAAACAGTAGTTTGAAATGTTTTCGGAAGAGTAACCATACAGCAAGAAATTTCATTACGCCAATTGGTATCCTTTTTTTCTGCCCTTTCATGTGGTGTGTATCAAGTTTTGCCAAGACTTCAGGTTTGGGAGTTCTAGGTCGAAAATTAAAAAATTAATATTAACCGAAACACAGTTCTCGGAAGATTAAAAGTAAATCAAAATCTTAATGAAGCTAACTTGTAGTTATATTATGGCTTTCAAATAGACTCATTATATTTTGTCCAAAAAGTCTGGTTTGGGAGTTGTAGGCCGAAAATTAGTATATAATATTAGTAAAGCAAAAATTTAATGAAAAAATAAAAGTATCCCAGCGGGAATATATAAGCCACTTATTGATTTACCGCGAATGATTGCACAACAATTGACTTATAATCACTTAGCCATCGGCGCATTAATGTACTTAGCAATTTCCACACGACCGGATATCCTGCACCCAGTGAATAAACTTGCGCAGGGTAACAATGATGAGATATGACAGCAATTAAACATATATTACGATACCTGAAAACTAAAATTGGTTTCAAGATAAATTTTTGAAAAGATTGGTAAACCAACAGTTGGATTTGCGGATGCAGACTTAGGTAGTGATGCTACATAAAGGAAGTCATATTGAGGTTTTGCTTTTATAAAGCTAATTGTGTATTCTCTTCGGAGGCCAAAAAGCAAAATGTAGTTGCCTTGAGAAGCACCGAAGTAGAATAGATTGCTTTACCTTTAGCAGCTAAAGAAGCAACATATTCACAATACAGTTTACTGTTTAACTACTTCTGTGGTTTTATCCATTTGTTACCACCTGGACAGCTCATCAGCCATAGGCTGTGACTTCTAGAGGAGGCCTGCGGTGTGATGTGGCCTTTTATCTGTTGTCAAGTACACGGTTACTCAATAGGTTACCCTATGGTACGATTTCTACCTACTGAATACAACGTTCGACCGACTCAAATTACTCCACTAATTTATTATTCACTCATACAAAACAATCAAATTTTAATAACTTTATTTCAGAAATATCTGGTTTCAGCACAACTATTACTCAAACAGACACTCTTACTTATATTTGTCAATTACGTTGGGCGCCATTTGTTACCACCTGGACAGCTCATCATCCATAGGCTGTGACTTCTAGAGGAGGCCTGCGGTGTGATGTGGCCTTTTATCAGTCCGGCTAGTTGTGGGATCTTTTCTCTCTTCAGGCTGGTACCAAAATTTTGTGGGGAACTACAGTAAATGGGGTTAGGTGTTGATCACCACCAAATACTGAGGTGTTAAAAGTTCCCCCAGGTCTTTCCCTCCCCTTTTCAAGCTAGGCTAGACCTTTGGTCCTTGCTCGACCCGACTATTTTATCTCAAGGACCCCTATATAGACATACCTTTACTTCTATTTACCTACTCGAACACCATGCATTTTCCTCTTTTAGATTTTATACGTTTTAGCAATTCATTGTTTTATTTTATAAGTATTTTTACATTAGTTTCTTATTAACTATATTCAATAACAGAGTGAGTATACCAGGAGGTAATAGTAAACAAAAATTATTTCACTTTATATACATATATACTTATGTATATATATATATATATATATATATATATATATATATACATATATATATATACAATATATATATATATATATATATATATATATATATATACATATATATATATATATATATATATATATATATATCCACAAAACAACCAATCTATATACGTATCTGTTAATTAATCTTTGTTTAAGCTATTTTAATTCTTATAGTAACTTGAATTCTTATTTTCAAATCATTATATTTATATATACACATCTATATCTCAATCTGTCTATATGTTGGTTAATCAATTTCAATTTAGTTTAATTAGGATTGTAAATTTGTTTTTGATTAGGACATTTTCAAGTAATCATATACATATATTTCCATTGGTATAAACGTAGGGACAAGCCACCTTTTTACTGCACCGTAGAGGTTCAGGTCTGTAGCGACATTTTCGTAACCGTTTTGACAATTAGAACAACAATTATAAAAATACTTTATGCAATTTTTCTTATTAGTTATTTAGAATAATCATTGCTTTTTTTTTGTTTTTCTATTTCTTTTGGAATCAGGCTAGATTGGTTGACTAATACAAACACAAATTGAAATTGGATTACTTTCTTTAATGCTTCATTTTAATCAGCCCTCACGGCTAAGGTTGGCCCTTCTTGATTTTAGACTGTATTACGTAAGTAATAGTATAGGCTTTCTACTCACTTTGTTTTATTCCCAACTAAGGAATGTATACACCAAAAAAAAAAACCGTCGACTGATGTGAGCGCTCAAATCGTCTTGTATGGTAGGTGAGGCTATGCAGATGGGGTGATCTCCCACTGTGAGGAACGAAATTAAAATGTGGTAAGTATATAAAAACAATGCTATAATCAATCAATCTGTCTACTTCCAAAATACATACAATAATTTTATATCGCTGATTATAGTATTTGATATAGTTTTGTACAATACTTTATATAGTTACTATACGGTTACGGTTTAAAATATTTTATTAGCAAACCCCACGTCGATGCAGGTAAGTTGGTAGGCAGGGCTGGCCGGCAACTACTACTTGTGGCCTTTTATCTGTTGTAGCCCGGTTGGTGGAAGCAGGTAAGTCGCTCACCGTACCCTTGTAGTGCCACAGTTGGATCCCTTCCTTTACTGTCTTCTGCTCTTATTTATTTCTCTTCCACAACACCAATGACCAATGTTTCACAATTGCAACCACGTTCCCAATAGTAAACTTTTCAGAAGATCTAGTTTTAAGTCGGTCGATATACATTGATACTTCGTCTCGTACTTCAGTTAGGAACAACTCTAATCACTCGCCATTGCACACCCACTGTCCTTCAAGCTTTACCTCTCTTTTTTTCTTTTCTTTTTTCCCAGCGGCGTGGCTCGTTTTCAATTCTTTCTAGAACTTTTTGACGTTCTTCTCTTTTCCGGTGCCACGTCAGCAAGTTGTCAGAGAATCCTGGCCCCTTAATGTCAAATGCACTGGGCTACCAGATTGTATAGGCCCAGATAACATAATCGCAACCAATAACATAACATAATCGTAACAAACCAAAAGCTTTTCCGAACCTGAGACAGAAATGATTTTGGGAGCTTATTGCTGGGTTAGTTTTTTGTACGCAGGCCTTCTCATTCTCGTGGGGCTCGACCCATCATCGTAATCCATAGCCGGGCTTACGCTCGAAGGTCCTTTGCATGGAACACTCCAATTTCTTTGTCTTGTAGGTCTTCAAGTTTATACGAGTTACTTCCTACCCGGGATTGTACTCGTGCTTTTACATATTTTGGGGCTAACTTTGCGTTAAATCCTTTACTAAAATCGCTAAGTTGGAAGTTGTGTTTATAAATTTCCTGGCCTGGATGGAATTTTCCCGCGTTCGGATATTATATGTTTTCTTGCCCTTATCGTATGCCTGCCTCAGCTCACCATCTTTTAATGAGTTTAATTTGTGCAAGATCGGGTATACAGATCCGTGGATCAGCATCTGCCGTCCGAACAACGCATAGTATGGGGACATACCGATTGAAGATAGCACGGAGCTTCGTAGTGACAGCGCTATTGCATGTAATTGTTCATCCCACTCCGAGTGGTGGTCTCCTACGTATGACCGTATAGCTGCCAAAATTGAACGATTCACCATTTCGGAGGCGTTACTCTGGGGAGCATATGCACCGGTAAAAGTCTGTTTGACTGCATACTGCTTACAAAATTCTTGAAACTCCTTACTTATGAATTGACGTCCATTATCGGTATGTATATATTCAGGTACCCCGAAAACCCAAAATACACATTTTGTAAAAACTTCACTATCTCGGTGGCCGTGGCTCTTTTCAGTGGTTCTGCAAAGACGAATTTGGAAAAACTATCCAGGCACACCAGAATAAATGAATTTCCTGCTTTGGACCGAGGATAGGGGCCTAGCAAATCGATAAATAGTTTTTGAAAAGGGCGTGCGATCTCACCAGGTTTACCCATTGGCGGTCGAGTGATATAATTTGGGACTTTGGTGGTCTTGCACACCTGACAATTCGACACGAATGTTTTACCTCACTTGCCATTTGTGGGCAATAACACTGTTGTCGTAGCCTACATAAAGTATTAGCAATCCCTCCATACGACGCCTGGGGTGGGTCATGCGCAGATTTGGTGAGCCCAGTAGGCACCCACAATTTCCAGCTGAGCGAATCTCCCACTTCGTTTCCCTGGGAAAACTCCATCTGTTTGAATACAAATTTTCCTTCCACCTTGACTCCGGGTAGGGCATCCTGATTTTTTTCAATGTTCTTTCTCAGGTCAATGTATTCAGGTTCATCGAATGCAGGGCATCCCAGGCATCCACGCAGGCTCGCGATAATGCGTCTGGCACACCATGTGCACTTCCTTTCCGATGTTCTATCTCAAAATCATAGGCTGCTAGGGCCAAACTCCACCTTGCGAGTCTACCTGATAGGTCCCTCTGTCTCATCAACCACTGCAAGCTTGCATGGTCAGTGATGATCGTGAACGGAAGCATTTCAATATACGGTCTGAATTTTACTGCGCTTACTGCTGCCAGACACTCGAGTGAGTAGAAGTAAATAGGTCTCTCTATCCCTTCTTCATCCAGCTGACATAGCACCGCTCCGATTCCAGTATTAGAGGCGTCGGACAGAATGACGAAAGGTTTGGTATAATCGGGATGAACTAACACTGGTGCTGAGCAGAGAGCCTCTTGCAATTGCGTCATTGCCTCTCGAGCTTTGGACGTCATTTCAAATTTCTTATTTTTTTTTCAGCAAGTCTGACAAGGGAGCACTTATTGTTGAAAAGTCCTTCACAAATTTTCGGTAATAATTAGCAAGGCCTAAAAATCTACGAACTTCTTTTGGATTTCGGGGAATTTGAAAATTCTTCACTGCTGTAATCTTTTCGTCTGTTGCTTGAATACACCCATTACCATTACAGTGTATTGATAGAGAGGTCTACCAGCCACAGTAAAGGCAGTTTTTTCTTTACTTGAATCAGACAAGGGGACTTGCCAGAACGCGTCTTTGAAATCTATAGCTGATATAAAAAAAGTGTCAGCAAGCCGCATTAGCAGGCCCTCTATATGATTCAACCTTCGGCTGTCTAAGCAGACTCGCGTCTTGCCTGGTTTCACTACCGTAGCTACTGGTGATGACCATGGACTTTTACTCACTTCGATGACACCTAGATCCAGCATCCGGTCCAACTCAGCGGACAGAAGAGCCTCCTTCGCCGGAGATATTGGGTAATACCTTTGTTTAATCGATGTCGCCCCTCCGGTGTCTATGTGATGTCCGATCAGGCGTGTCTTTCCCAATCCTAGTTTTGGCGAAACCGGAAACATTTGTTTTACAGCTAGCATCTTAGCATTCTGCTCTGGGGTCAGCACGTGTGCATTCGGGTCACTGTTCACCTCCTCTATCGTTTTTTCCGGTCGTAGGCATTTATCTAAGCCAAACAGAATCCAAAAGTCAATACCTAAATACAATGGTTGACTTAGGTCCGGTGCCACATAGAGGGTAATAGTTTTCGTAGTTCCTTGATAGGTGATTTCGGTGTCTATTTTTCCAATGACTGGTATGGTCGATCCATTCGCCACCCTTAATGATGAAGTTAAAACACGTAGTTTATACCATTATTTTCCAGTAACTCCTTTGCCCCTGCACCTAACACGCTTATACTAGCTCCGCTATCTAATAGGCCTGACATGTGTTCATTCCACAACTGCACTTGGGCATATGGTCTGGAATCCTGGTTCTGCTGTCCAGTAACAGTACTAATAATGTGGCGGTACTCCCTTCTTAATTCCTTATGACGTTGTCAAGTTTTTAGAATTCGTGGCGAGAGTGTTCTCGGGCCTCTACAGTAACCCCCATCGTCAAAAATTCGCTTTCTGACCGATTGATAGTAATGCCATATTCTTATAAAATTATCTTTAAACTTCTCTGGAACGTCCGAGTAATTACTCTTTCTCAAGTCTCTCGATGCGTCAAGATTATCTAAATTGTCATATCCGGTGGTATTTTGATTATGGTCGGGTAAATGAATTATATTGCCGGGGTTTCTAATTACGAGGTTAGAGTCCCGGGTATCCACCTCTGAAGTCTGTTTTTTCCCTTACAGTTTGGGCAGTTGTGTACCACGAAATTATCCTTCCCGCAACGATAACAGAAGATTAGATTTGATTTCTCCATGCAATTAATTGCAATGTGACCTATTTTCTTGCAGTCGAAGCATATTACCTTCGAATGATCTTTAGTGGTATGATGCTCCTCCGCTAACATTGCCTCCACCTGCTCTACGCTATCTGCGGTTGAACCCACCAGTTCATCTATCATGTTGAGCTCATATACCTTAGCCCTATTTCTCGGACCGCTCCCTTCAAATTTAAAGAGTTCTCTTTCAGCCCTTCGTCCTGCCTTCAGAAAGTCCGATAAACTGTTGGTCGTCGCATTATGGAGGAACAATGTCATTCTAGGATGTACATTCCGCTTCAATATTTCAACCAATTCCACGTCAGATGGCTTATTTCTCATTCGCGAGTTTAATTCGGTGATAACATGATAAAATTGATCAAACGTTTCCGCTGAGGAGGCAGCTAAGCTTCTAAAAAGTATGTAAATGTTTCGATTCACCTCCTCCATAGAATACCCTTGTGACACCGCGATATGTTCCACCCTCACCAAAAACTCATCAACGCTAAGTCTAGTACCATCTCCTGAAAAATATACATTCCATCTATGCATTTCCAACCGGCGAAAATTACTGGGATCGGAGTTGTCCAATCTCATGCCTCGAACCCAATCTGCCGTATGTTCTGTCCCTCTAGCAGAGGTACTTGGTCGATCCTCTATTGGAAATCTCAAATTTTCTAAACCAGGGCGACGGCCAATAATACCAGATTCTTCATGACATTGTTTGTTATTTTTAAAACTATCCTGACTCCTTGCAGTAATTGGTTCAATCATCATCGCCAATTTAGACAGCAACCGATTTTCTAGTAATTTTAATTTGCTTTGTATTTGTTGTGAAACTGCCATGTCGACGGCTGGGGCACCTGCCTGATCTTGCTCCTCTGCTGCATCCGACATCTGGCTCGCGTCTACTATTGTGCTACTTCCCGAAGAGCTGGTTCCCTCTAACACCGCGGTATTTGAAAATGAATCAAAATAATCCTCCGATTGCACCTGCAAACTAGCCTTATCGCCCCCTGCTTCCTTTGCGCTGAGCCGGGTTACTCGTTTCATCAAAATTAAAACTAATCTCCGCTTACTTATAAGATCGCCGACAACCTGCTCCAAGCTACTCTTCACCCCAGTTATTGATGTAAATTTTCTTTAGGGTACCTTACCAATACCAATACGCTTTTCTTTTAATTTGGATTTGTAACTTAAGATTAAAAAAAAAAATTTTTTATTTATGTATAACAACAAATATTTACGTATTAAATCTATCAGCATACCTCATGACTGGTAAAAAAGTTTCTTTATAATTCACGCCATATTTCTAACTATAACCTTTGGTAACAAGTCTAGCTTTAAAACGTTCATTCATTTCTTTTTTATTTTGTTTTAAAGAGTAAACTCACTTACAGCCAACCGATTTATTATATACTGGTAATTCAGTTAAATCCCAGGTCTTGTTTTTCCTGAGATATGCATTGCAGATTTCCATGAACTCCCATTTTCACCATTCATTTTCACGTTGACGTTACTTCGTGTGACGATGTTAATTGAATTTAAAGAATTGTGTATATAATTACTCTTCCGAAAAAATTTCAAAATAATGTTTTTCCATTAATATTAATATTTTAATTATTGACCTAAAGCTCTGAAACCTGGCTTTGTGGAAAAGTAGAATTACTACACCTGAAAGGGCACAAAAAAGGCTTTAAATTGGAGTCATTAAATTTTTCTATTTAGTTACTCTTCCAAAAAAATTTCATATAATAATTAGTTTTTTAATTTCGACCTATAGCTCCCAAACCTGACTTTTTCAAAAAAAACTTAATGACTATCTGAAAGCCATAAAACAACTGCAAGTTAGCTTCATAAAATTTTTGCTTTACTAATATTATATAATAAAAATTTCTTCTGGAGATTAACAATATAGCCAACTTGTAGCTTTTTTTATGCATATGGTGCAATTCAAGTCTTACGACAAAATCAGTTTTGGTAGTAGTATGTCAAAAATTAAGAAATTAATTAATATATTTTGAAATTTTTTTGGCCATTTTTATGCCCTTTCAATTTTCGACACAAAGCCATGTGTTGAATGTAAGGTCGGAAATTAAAACTTTAATATTAATGAAAAATGAAATTTTTTCGGAAGAGTAACTATACAGCAACATTTTATTACGCTAATTTGTAGCCATCTTTATGCCACAAAGCCAAATTTCGGAGTTGCAGGTCATATTTTAAAATACTAATATTAATGGAAAAACGGTATTTTGGAATGTTTTCGAGAGACTAACCAAATAGCAAATTTTTGAGGACGCTAATTGTGTAGCCTTTTTACGCCCTAAATGTGTAATTCAATTTTTGGCACAAATTCAGACTAAAGTGTTGTACGTCGAAATTAAATCAATTGATTTTATCGTAATTTTTTTCGAAACAATGATTTCGCCAATTTGCAGCCTTTTTTATGCAGTTTCAGCTGGAGTAATTTATTTACTGCCATAATACTAAATTTCGGAGTTGTAGGTCGAATAATAATATATTAGTATTAATGGGAAAACAGTAGTTTGAAATGTTTTCGGAAGAGTAACCATACAGCAAGAAATTTCATTACGCCAATTGGTATCCTTTTTTTCTGCCCTTTCATGTGGTGTGTATCAAGTTTTGCCAAGACTTCAGGTTTGGGAGTTCTAGGTCGAAAATTAAAAAATTAATATTAACCGAAACACAGTTCTCAGAAGATTAAAAGTAAATCAAAATCTTAATGAAGCTAACTTGTAGTTATATTATGGCTTTCAAATAGACTCATTATATTTTGTCCAAAAAGTCTGGTTTGGGAGTTGTAGGCCGAAAATTAGTATATAATATTAGTAAAGCAAAAATTTAATGAAAAAATAAAAGTATCCCAGCGGGAATATATAAGCCACTTATTGATTTACCGCGAATGATTGCACAACAATTGACTTATAATCACTTAGCCATCGGCGCATTAATGTACTTAGCAATTTCCACACGACCGGATATCCTGCACCCAGTGAATAAACTTGCGCAGGGTAACAATGATGAGATATGACAGCAATTAAACATATATTACGATACCTGAAAACTAAAATTGGTTTCAAGATAAATTTTTGAAAAGATTGGTAAACCAACAGTTGGATTTGCGGATGCAGACTTAGGTAGTGATGCTACATAAAGGAAGTCATATTGAGGTTTTGCTTTTATAAAGCTAATTGTGTATTCTCTTCGGAGGCCAAAAAGCAAAATGTAGTTGCCTTGAGAAGCACCGAAGTAGAATAGATTGCTTTACCTTTAGCAGCTAAAGAAGCAACATATTCACAATACAGTTTACTGTTTAACTACTTCTGTGGTTTTATCCATTTGTTACCACCTGGACAGCTCATCAGCCATAGGCTGTGACTTCTAGAGGAGGCCTGCGGTGTGATGTGGCCTTTTATTTGTTGTCAAGTACACGGTTACTCAATAGGTTACCCTATGGTACGATTTCTACCTACTGAATACAACGTTCGACCGACTCAAATTACTGCACTAATTTATTATTCACTCATACAAAACAATCAAATTTTAATAACTTTATTTCAGAAATATCTGGTTTCAGCACAACTATTACTCAAACAGACACTGTTACTTATATTTGTCAATTACGTTGGGCGCCATTTGTTACCACCTGGACAGCTCATCATCCATAGGATGTGACTTCTAGAGGAGGCCTGCGGTGTGATGTGGCCTTTTATCTGTCCGGCTAGTTGTGGGATCTTTTCTCTCTTCAGGCTGGTACCAAAATTTTGTGGGGAACTACAGTAAATGGGGTTAGGTGTTGATCACTACCAAATACTGAGGTGTTAAAAGCTCCCCCAGGTCTTTCCCTCCCCTTTTCAAGCTAGGCTAGACCTTTGGTCCTTGCTCGACCCGACTATTTTATCTCAAGGACCCCTATATAGACATACCTTTACTTCTATTTACCTACTCGAACACCATACATTTTCCTCTTTTAGATTTTATACGTTTTAGCAATTCATTGTTTTATTTTATAAGTATTTTTACATTAGTTTCTTATTAACTATATTCAATAATAGAGTGAGTATACCAGGAGGTAATAGTAAACAGAAATTATTTCTCTTTATATACATATATACTTATAATTGTTGATTTATCTTTATTGACCTTATCAGTTTATTTTAATATTAATCAAGCTTATGGTCGTTTTTTATCAAATTATATTTGGTCTAATTTTTATTCAATATTTCGTTAACAGCTTGTTAACATCTTCAGGAAATAAAAATTATAATTTTTATTTCCTGAAGATGTTAACAAGCTGTTAACGAAATATTGAATAAAAATTAGACCAAATATAATTTGATAAAAAACGACCATAAGCTTGATTAATATTAAAATTAAAACATATATACTTATATATATATATATATATATATATATATATATATATCCACAAAACAACCAATCTATATACGTATCTGTTAATTAATCTTTAGGGTGATTCACACCGGCCTTGTTAATTCGTTAGTCGTTATTCGATAGTTTTTTACGTGTATTTTGTTTTTGTAAAATTAACAAATTATCGAACTGCCGAGTAACAAAGTACCAGTCTGGCAAGCTTGGTAATTTTCTTGTTACTCGGTAACAAAAAATAACAGCTGTGTTTATTTGTGTTTATATTCTCATTACTGCAAAAAAGGAAAATTTTTGCAAAAGTAAGTAATTTTTCTATTTTTTTTAACAAAATTGTTGCATTCGCTTTGATTATTAACTAATTTTCAGTGGAGCCGCTAAAGAAAATGCGCAAGCGGGAAAAAGCGAAAAAAAATGGAGCGAGAAAGAAAATAGCCTGATTTTGGATTATTTGTTGGAGAACGTGGAAATTGAGGTATTTGTTTATACAATATATTAAGATAAAGCCAAATGATTTTATTAATTATTTATAGAAGCCGAACGCGCAGCTGTACTACAGGAAGATGATAGAGAGAACCCAAATTGATGCGACTCCCGAAATGCTGCGCTGCAAAGTCCGCTACTGGAAGCAGACTTTCAACAAAGCTGAGCAGTGGCGGAAATCGAGAGGCGCTGGACTTGATGTTGGCGATGAGGCTTCCACAATAAAAGGTAATTAAGGCCCTAATGTTAAGCTGAATTTTTCCTTGGTTTAACTTTCACTTTCTTTCAGAAAAACTTCTCAAAATTTGCCCTTCCTACGACCGCTT
The DNA here is from genome assembly GCA_963675445.1 of Linnaemya vulpina. Taxonomy (NCBI): domain Eukaryota; kingdom Metazoa; phylum Arthropoda; class Insecta; order Diptera; family Tachinidae; genus Linnaemya; species Linnaemya vulpina. The sequence continues at coordinate 1,263,325 of OY776282.1, forward strand.
TTCGCTGCTGTTTGGGGGTAAGGCTGAAGCCAATTGTGTTGCAGAGTCATACACTTTTGATATGAAAAGTTGAAGATTGAAATGGAAAAGGAGAAGTCAGATAAGGAGTTTGAATTAAAAAAAATGGAATTGGAGCAAAAAGAGAGGCTGGCAATGCTTGAATTAAAATATAAATATAATAGAGAATAAGTTTTTTTTTTACAAATTGTGGTAGCTCAAAGCAATACCCTCTTATGAAGTACTAAATATTTTTTAAAGACTGAATATGATCTCTTGAAGTAACTTAATGAAAATGTGAATTTTTTAAATTTAATTATAATTTTTAATTTAATTAAACTGAATTTGGAAACATAAGATGACATAAGGATTGTCTTTTTAATTCAAAGTTATTTGAGGTCGTTTCTTCCACTTCTTCTTCATTTATGTCTTCAGGTGAACTATCTTTTAAGTCATCACTTTCACTGCTATCTATGAGTACGTTGTGAAGAATGCAGCATACGAGTATCCATTCGTTGCAGTATTTTTGACTACTTTCGTTTTGAATTCGAATCCTTAGTTCTTTTAAACTGCAAAAACGCTCTTTTAATATGCCGAAGCAGTGTTCAATCCTAACTCGGTATCTGCTATGCTGCTTGTTGAATTGCTTTCTTTTAGCTGGTTCAAATTGTTGGGAGTTGCTTCTGTAAGGCGTTATAATGATGTTACTGAGGGGGTATGCTGAATCTCCGGCAACCCATTCCTGTCCGGAAAAGAATCTTGGCTGATGTTTGTAAAGCGAACAATTTTTAAATATTTTTGCATCGTGAGTAGAGCCACTGTAGCCAACGACAACATCGCGAATTTTGCGCTTGTAGTCGCAAACCGTTTGAGCTTTAATTGCATAAACATGATTTCTGGAAAAGAACACCTCAGGATTTTTTATTGGCGCTTCGGCGAGCTTTATTTCAGTGCCATCCACGTAACCTACGCAGAATGGTAGCTCGTTGAATGTTTCCCGCACTATTTCAGAGCGCTCAGTGGGATCCGGCCAATATATATATAAATGAAGTTGCTTTAAAAATGCCTTGAATACTCTGCGAGTAATTTTAGTCAACGTTCCTCCGTCACCAATCCCAAAAGTTGACGCAATTTTTCGGATGGAGGCACTTTCTCCAGAGGAGCCTAATCGGTATAGAACAACAGCTAACTGTATATCGACGGGTAATTGCTTGCCACTACATTTCGCAAAAACATCGTCGTTTTCTATAAGGGACAATAAGTGAGCAAATTGAGTTCGGTCCACACGTAGCATTTGACGGAACCGATTATCATCCATTGTAGTTAAAATATCGTCGCACCACTGAATAGATTTTGGAATAATATTTTCCACACCTCTTCGACATGTAAGTACAATGAGCAAGTCATCATATAGCTCGTCAATGGTATCCTCCACCAAATCTTCATCCTCACTAAATACGTCTCAAAAGAATTATAAAATTAGTTCCATGTCTTTCTGATTACCTATTTTAAATACTTACCAGTAATAAATTTTATTTCCTCCAAAGAATTTTCAATTAAATTTTTTACTATTTTTGTTTTTGCACTTTCTCGAGGCATTTTTGCTTTTTAATAAATTTAAATCATCTGTTTTGTAGCAAAAGTTACTGCACTACTGAGATAGAACAAAAAGTGTGTTCACAGTAAAGTGTTTCAACAAATTACCAACTAACAAATTACCGGATTAACAGACTCGGTGTGAATACCCCTTTTGTTTAAGCTATTTTAATTCTTATAGTAACTTGAATTCTTATTTTCAAATCATAATATTTATATATACACATCTATATCTCAATCTGTCTATATGTTGGTTAATCAATTTCAATTTAGTTTAATTAGGATTGTAAATTTGTTTTGATTAGGACATTTTCAAATAATCATATACATATATCTCCATTGGTATAAACGTAGGGACAAGCCACCTTTTTACTGCACCGTAGGGTTCAGGTCTGTAGCGACATTTTCGTAACCGTTTTGACAATTAGAACAACAATTATAAAAATACTTTATGCAATTTTTCTTATTAGTTCTTTAGGGTAAGCATTGCTCTTTTTTTTTTGTTTTTCTATTTCTTATGGAATCAGGGTAGATTGGTTGACTAATACAAACACAAATTGAAATTGGATTACTTTACAGCCCTCACGGCTAAGGTTGGCCCCTCTTGATTTCAGACTGTATTACGTAAGTAATAGTATAGGCTTTCTACTCACTTTGTTTTATTCCCAACTAAGGAATGTATACACCAAAAAAAAAAGAACCGTCGACTGATGTGAGCGCTAAAATCGTCTTGTATGGTAGGTGAGGCTATGCAGATGGGGTGATCTCCCACTGTGAGGAACGAAATTAAAATGTGGTAAGTATATAAAAACAATGCTATAATCAATCAATCTGTCTACTTCCAAAATACATACAATAATTTTATATCGCTGATTATAGTATTTGATATAATTTTGTACAATACTTTATATAGTTACTATACGGTTACAGTTTAAAATATTTTATTAGCAAACCCCACGTCCCTGAAGGTATGTAACATCGATGCAGGTAAGTTGGTAGGCAGGGCTGGCCGGCAACTACTACTTGTAGCCCGGTTGGTGGAAGCAGGTATGTCGCTCACCGTATCCTTGTAGTGCCACAGTTGGATCCCTTCCTTTACTGTCTTCTGCTCTTATTTATTTCTCTTCCACAACACCAATGACCAATGTTTCACAATTGCAACTACGTTCCCAATAGTAAACTTTTCAGATGATCTAGTTTTGAGTCGGTCGATATACATTGATACTTCGTCTCGTACTTCAGTTAGGAACAACTCTAATCACTCGCCATTGCACACCCACTGACCTTCAAGCTTTATCTTTTTTTTTTTCTTTTCTTTTTTCCCAGCGGCGTAGCTTGTTTTCAATTCTTTCTAGAACTTTTTGACGTTCTTCTCTTTTCCGGTGCCACATCAGCAAATTGTCAGAGAATCCTGCCCTGTCAAATTCACTGGGTTACCAGATTGTATATGCCCAGATAACATAATCGCAACCAATAACATAACATAATCGTAACAAGTTCGAACGTATTTTTAAATTTCTTAGGAAAATTAAGCATTAAGCAAAAACTTAATAAAGCTTACTTGTAGCTTCAATTATATTTATCATAAAACAGTTTATCCAAATTTTTTTTTTCGAAAAATTAATAATATAGCTAAACCTTAATGCCGTCAAAATATAGACTCTTTTATGTTCTTTCAGGTGGAATACTTCAATTTTTAAACAAAGTCAGGTTCGGGAGTTTGAAAAATTCTCGAAATTTCTTCGGGAGATTAACAATATAGCAAAAATTTTATAAATCCAACTGGTAGCTTTTTTTATGCCCTTTCATATGGTGCAATTCAAGTCGTACGACAAAATCAGTTTTGGGAATAGTATGTCAAAAATTAAGAAATTAAATATATATATTGAAATTTTTTTCGGACGCCAATATGTGGCCATTTTTATGCCCTTTCAGGTGGTATATTTCAATTTTCGCCACAAAGCCAGGTTGTTGAATGTAAGGTTGGAAATTAAATCTTTAATATTAATGGAAAATTAAATGTTTTCGGAAGAGTAACCATATAGCAAAATTTTATTACGCTAATTTGTAGCCTTCTTTATGCCCTTTATGCCCTTTATGCCACAGAGTTGCAGCTCATATAATAAAATACTAATGGAAAATACTAAATTAAAAGTATTTTGAATGTTTTCGAGGGAGTAACCATACAGCAAATTGTGTAGCCTTTTTATGGCCTGAATGTGTAATTCAATTTTTGGCATAAATTCAGGCTTAAGAGTTGTACGTCGAAATTAAGTCAATTGTATTAATCGAAAAACAGTTTATCGAAATTTCTTTCGAAACAATAATGTCGCCAATTCGTAGCCTTTTTTTTCTAGCCTTTCATATGGTGTATATAGAGTTTTGCCAAGACGTCAGGTTTGGGAGTTCTAGGTCGAAAATTAAAAAATTAATATTAACCGTTCTTTGCGCTTTTCTCGGAAGATTAAAAGCAAATTAAAATTTTAATGAAGCTAACTGGCTTTCAAATAGACTCATATTTTGTCCAAAAAGTCAGGTTTGGGAGTTGTAGGACGAAAATTAATATATAATATTAGTAAAACAAAAATTTAATGAAGCTAATTTGCAGTTCTTTTATGGCTTTCAGATAGTCATTAAATATTTTCGAAAAAGTCGGTTTTGGGAGTTATAGTTCGAAATTAAAAAATTAATTACTGTATGAAATTTTTTTGGAAGAGTAACTAAATAGAAAAATTTAATGACTCCAATTTAACGCCTTTTTGTGCCCTTTCAGGTGTTGTAATTCTAGTTTGCCACAAAGCTTTAGGTCAATAATTAAAATATTAATATTAATGGAAAAACATTATTTTGAATTTTTTTCGGAAGAGTAATTATATACACAATACTTTAAATTCAATTAACATCGTCACACCAAATAACGTTAACGGCGCGCTGAATGGTGAAAATGGGAGTTCATGGAAATCTGCAATACAGAGGGAGTATGCATATCTTATGAAAAACAAGACCTGGGATTTAACTGAATTACCAGTAGAACATAAAGCGGTTGCCTGGAAGTGGGTTTACTCTTTAAAACAAAGTAAAAAAGAAATGAATGAACGTTTTAAAGCTAGACTTGTAAACAAAGGTTATAGTTAGAAATATGGCGTGAATTATAAAGAAACTTTTTCACCAGTCGTGAGGTATACTGATAGATATATTGCTTTAGCTGTAGAACATGAATTGTTTGTGCACCAAATGGATGTGTCGACTGCTTATTTGAGTGTAGAGTTAGATGATGAACTGTATATTGTACAAACTGAATGTTTCGAAGATACACATAGGCCAGATAAATTTCAAAATTGAAAAAATCACTGTATGGGTTAAAGCAAAGTGGACAAGCATGGAACTTGCAGATAAATAAGGTCTTAATTAAAATGGGGTTCAAGAAATGCACAACTGAACAGTGCATGTATACCACAAATCACAATAACATGTTTAATATCATCGCAATTTATGTAGACGACCTCATAACTGCCGGTTCATCCAAGGTTGAACTTAATGATATTTTTCGAAAATGGAAAAAAATGGAGTTCAAACGTATTGGCGAAACAGGTTCAATAAAAGTATCCCAGCTGATATATATAATATATAAGCCATTTATTGAGCAATTTTGGAATGCAAGAATGTAAAAAGTTGCCACACCATTTGGGGCGGTGTTCCAGCCAGCTTTTGGAGTTGTGCACCGAAAATTTAAAAAATTATTTTAATCGAAAAACAGTTTTTCTAAATTTCTTGGGAAGATTAGCAATTTACTAAATTTAATTCTTGCAACAAGGTCAGGTTTGGGAGTTATTGGTCGAATATTAAAAGATTAATTATTATATTTGAAATATTTTTGGAAGAGTAGCTAAAATTTAAAATTGCCTTTTTTGTGCCCTTTCATGTGTTGTAATTCTATTTTGCCACAAAGCCAGGTTTCAGAACTTTAGGTCAATGATTAAAGAATTAGTATTATTGGAAGAACAGTATTTTGGAATTTTTTCGGAATTTTTTAGTGTCCTTATTATCTATTCCACTTTCTGAAATAATGCAAAATATATCATCTACGTATTTAGTCATTATTCTTGGTCTAATGTTCACTCGCTCAATACAATTGACAAGCAATCTTTCCATAACAATATCCGCCACTATAGGAGAAGCTGGAGATCCCATTGGCAGACCTTGTTTTTGTAAATATATATTTCCATCATATTGAATCATCATATTATCTTCTATACAAAATCTAAATATTCTTAAAAATAAGCTTTTATCTATCTCTGTATATCTCTCTATTGTATACCAAGTTTGCTCAATAATATTTATTTCCAAATCAACTAGTATACTGGGAAATAAAAATACTACATCAAATTAAACTAATCTTTCATCATTACCTATTTCTAGGTTCAATAATCATATAATTTTAAATTCTTAACATTATATACTGAATTTTCAGTATTCTTTTTCAAAATATCTATAATATATTTATATAGATGATAGGATGGTGAATTTACATAACAACAAATTGGTCTAAATGGGAATTGATCTTTATGAATTTTAGGTAAACCATATATAGTCTAGGTGCTACAGCAATATTATTTTTAAGTTTATTCTTTTCTATATCTGTAATAATCCTATTTCTGTGAAGTTCGTCAACAATATTATTATTTTTTTAGTTTAGTAGTCTTAGGTTGAAAATTAAAACCTTACTTTTTGGGAAAAATTGCATGTCAATGTCTGGAAATATTTGCTGTAATGTTAATCTTCCAAAAAAAATTCAAAAAACTGTGTTTCGATTAATATTATATATTTAATTTTCGACCTACAATTCCTAAATCTGACTTTGTGGCAAAAATTAATTACACCCTTTGAAAGGGCTCGAAAAAATTTCGAAAAACTCTTTTTCGATTAATATAGTCAGGATAACTGAAAAATATTTCTGCTATTATCTGACAGCATTTCTTCATTCGGAACATATCCAATGCCGATTATGACTTTGGAGTAATGATGGTATTTCAAATCTATATATTTACTTCTGGCGTGATATGTTGCATTTTTAACTAAATACTGTGCACTTTGGTTATCACCATAGAAATGTAAAGGTCCATCTTCTGAAAAACCTAGTTATTAGATTAAATTCTTTAGTATGTTGCTTCTTTAGCTGCTAAAGATAAAGCAATCTATTCTACTTCGGTGCTTCTCAAGGCAACTACATTTTGCTTCTTGGCCTCCGAAGAGAATACACAATTAGCTTTATAAAAGCAAAACCTAAATATTACTTCCTTTATGTAGCATCACTACCTAAGTCTGCATCCGCAAATCCAACTGTTGGCTTACCAATCTTTTCAAAACTTTATCTTGAAACCAATTTTAGTTTTCAGGTATCGTAATATATGCTTAATTGCTGTCATATCTCAGCGTGTGGATCATTGTTACGCTGCGCATGTTTATTCACTGGGTGCAGGATATCCAGTCGTGTGGAAATTGCTAAGTACATTAATGCGCCGATGGCTAAGTGAAATTAAGTAGCATCAATTTTTGTGCAATCATTCGCGGTACATTTTACCTGAAACACCGCCTCAAATGGTGTGGCAACTTTTTACATTCTTGCATTCCAAAATTGCTCAATAAATGGCTTATATATTCCCGCTGGGATACTTTTATTGAACCTGTTTCGCCAATACGTTCGACCTCCATTACCAAAAAGTTATTACATCAAATTCTTTGGCTATTGCCATATTAATGTCATTAAGTTCAACTTTGGATGAACCGGCAGCTATGAGGTCGTCTACATAAATTGCGATGATATTAAGCATGTTATTGTGATTTTTGTATTTCTTGAACCTCATTTTAATTAAGACCTTATTTACAGCCAACCGATTTATTATATACTGGTAATTCAGTTAAATCCCAGGTCTTGTTTTTCCTAAGATATGCATTGCAGATTTCCATGAACTCCCATTTTCACCATTCATTTTCACGTTGACGTTACTTGGTGTGATGATGTTAATTGAATTTAAAGAATTGTGTATATAATTACTCTTCCGAAAAAATTTCAAAATAATGTTTTTCCATTAATATTAATATTTTAATTATTGACCTAAAGCTCTGAAACCTGGCTTTGTGGCAAAATAGAATTACTACACCTGAAAGGGCACAAAAAAGGCTTTAAATTGGAGTCATTAAATTTTTCTATTAGTTACTCTTCCAAAAAAATTTCATATAATAATTAATTTTTTAATTTCGACCTAAGCTCCCAAACCTGACTTTTTCGAAAAAATTTAATGACTATCTGAAAGCCATAAAACAACTGCAAGTTAGCTTCATAAAATTTTTGCTTTACTAATATTATATAATAAAAATTTCTTCGGAAGATCAACAATATAGCCTTTTTATGCCCTAAATGTGTAATTCAATTTTTGGCACAAATTCAGGCTAAAGTGTTGTACGTCGAAATTAAATCAATTGATTTAATCGAAAAACAGTTTATCGAAATTTTTTTCGAAACAATGATTTCGCCCATTTGCAGCCTTTTTTATGCAGTTTCAGCTGGAGTAATTCAATTTCTGCCATAAATCTAAATTTCGGAGTTGTAGGTCGAATAATAATATATTAGTATTAATGGGAAAACAGTAGTTTGAAATGTTTTCGGAATAGTAACCATACAGCAAGAAATTTCATTACGCCAACTGGTAGCCTTTTTTTCTGCCCTTTCATATGGTGTATATAAAGTTTTGCCAAGACTTCAGGTTTGGGAGTTCTAGGTCGAAACACAGTTCTTTGCGCTTTTCTCGGAAGATTAAAAGTAAATCAAAATCTTAATGAAGCTAACTTGAAGTTATTTTATGGCTTTCAAATAGACTCATTATATTTTGTCCAAAAAGTCAGGTTTGGGAGTTGTAGGCCGAAAATTAGTATATAATATTAGTAAAGCAAAAATTTAATGAAAAAATAAAAGTATCCCAGCGGGAATATATAAGCCATTTATTGAGCAATTTTGGAATGCAAGAACGTAAAAAGTTGCCACACCATTTGAAGCGGTGTTCCAGGTAAAATGTACCGCGAATGATTGCACAACAATTGATGCTACTTATAATCACTTAGCCATCGGCGCATTAATGTACTTAGCAATTTCCACACGACCGGATATCCTGCACCCAGTGAATAAACTTGCGCAGCGTAACAATGACTCACACGCTGAGATATGCCAGCAATTAAACATATATTACGATACCTGAAAACTAAAATTGGTTTCAAGCTAAATTTTTGAAAAGATTGGTAAACCAACAGTTGGATTTGCGGATGCAGACTTAGGTAGTGATGCTACATAAAGGAAGTCATATTTAGGTTTTGCTTTTATAAAGCTAATTGTGTATTCTCTTCGGAGGCCAAGAAGCAAAATGTAGTTGCCTTGAGAAGCACCGAAGTAGAATAGATTGCTTTACCTTTAGCAGCTAAAGAAGCAAGAACTAGGTTATTCAGAAGATGCACCTTTACATTTGTATGGTGATAACCAAAGTGCACAGTATAATCAATTTCGTGATGTTTACTCCAAAGTCATAATCGGCATTGGATATGTTCCCAATGAAGAAATGCTGTCAGATAATTGCAGAAATATTTTTCACTTATCCTGACTATATTAATCGAAAAAGACTTTTTCGAAATTTTTTCGAGCCCTTTCAAGGGGTGTAATTAATTTTTGCCATAAAGTCAGATATAGGAAAATTAAATATATAATATTAATCGAAATACAGTTTTTTTAATTTTTTTTGGAAGATTAACATTACAGCAAATATTTCATTGTTGTTTTTTTATTATCTTCCAGACACTGACATGCAATTTTTCCCAAAAAGTCAGGTTTTAATTTTCAACCTAAAACTACTAAACTAAAAAAATAATAATATTGTTGACGAACTTCACAAAAATAAGATTACTACAGATATAGAAAAGAATAAACTTGAAAATAATACCAAGTTTCAAACCTGGAACACCGCTTCAAATGGTGTGGCAACTTTTTACATTCTTGCATTCCAAAATTGCTTAATAAATGGCTTATATATTCCCGCTGGGATACTTTTATTGAACCTGTTTCGCCAATACGTTCGAACTCCATTACCAAAAAGATATTACATCAAATTCCTTGGCTATTGCCATTTTAATGTCATTAAGTACAACCTTGGATGAACCGGCAGTTAAAACCGGCAAATAAAATTTGGCTGTGTGTTTACTCTTCCGAAAACATTTATTTTCCATTAATATTTTTAATTTTCGACCTTACATTCAACAACATGGCTTTGTGTCGAAAATCGAAATATACCACCTGAAAGGGCATAAAAATAGCCACATATTGGCGTCCGAAAAAAATTTCAAAATAATTAATTTCTTAATTTTTGACATACTACTCCCAAAACTGATTTTCTCGTAAGACTTGAATTGCACCATATGATAGGGCATAAAAAAAGCTACAAGTTGGCTTGATTAAATTTATGCTATATTGTTAATCTCCCCAAGAAATTTCGAAAAACTGTTTTTCAAACTCGCAAAACTGACTTTGTTGCAAAAATTGAAGTAAACTACCTGAAAGGACATCAAAGACGCTATATATTGCCGTCATTAAGATTTAGCTATATTATTAATTTTTCGAAAAAAAAAAATTTGGATAAACTGTTTTATGATAAATATAATTGAAGCTACAAGTAAGCTTTATTAAGTTTTTGCTATATGGTTAGTTTTCCTAAAAAATTAAAAAATACGTTCGAACTCCATTTTTTTCCATTTTCGAAAAAAGTTATTACATCAAATTCTTTGGCTATTGCCATTTTAATATCATTAAGTTCAACCTTGGATGAACCGGCAGTTATGAGGTCGTCTACATAAATTGCGATGATATTAAAGATGTTATTGTGATTTTTAGTATACATGCATTGTTCAGTTTTGCATTTCTTGAACCCCATTTTAATTAAGACCTTATTTAACCTTTGCTTTAACCCATACAGTGATTTCTTCAATCTCAAAATTTATCTGGCCTATGTGTATCTTCGAAACATTTGGTTTGTACTATATATACTTCATCATCTAGAACTGGACTCAAACTACCAGTCGACACATCCATTTGGTGCACAAAGAATTAATGGTCTATGAGCATACCTCACGACTGGTGAAAAAGTTTCTTTATAATTCATGCCATATTTCTAACTATAACCTTTGGTTACAAGTCTAGCTTTAAAACGTTCATTCATTTCTTTTTTATTTTGTTTTAAAGAGTAAAACACCTTACAGCCAACCGTTTTATGTTCTACTGGTAATGCAGTTAAATCCCAGGTCTTGTTTTTCATAAGATATGCATACTCCCTCTGCATTGCAGATTTCCATGAACTCTCATTTTCACCATTCCTGAAAGGACATAAAAGACGCTATATATTGACGTCATTTTCGAAAAAAAATTTGGATAAACTGTTTTATGATAAATATAATTGAAGCTACAAGTAAGCTTTATTAAGTTTTTGCTATATGGTTAATTTTCCTAAGAAATTAAAAAAAAAACAGTTTTTATAATAATTTTAATTCTTAAAGTTTCAATCTACAACTCTCAAACCTGACTGTTGTAAAAATTGAAATACATTACCTGAAAGGGCACAAAAAAGTCTAATGTTAACTTCATTAAATCTTTGCTTAATTGTTGATCTTCCGAAAAAAATTTCAAAAAACTGTTTTGCGATTATTATTAATATTTTAATATTTGACCTACTACTCCCAAACCTTTGTCGCAAAACTTAAATAACACCATTTGAAAGGGCATAAAAATGGCTACAATTAAGAGTTATTTTGCTTATTGTTAATCTTCCGAAGAAATTTCGAAAGATAGTTTTTGTATGAATATTAAATTTTAAGTTTTCGATCTACAAGTTTTAAACCTAACTTTGTTGCAAAAACATAGTTACACGACCTGAAACGGCATAAAAGGGGCTATTAATTGGCGTTATTAAGCTTTTGCTATATTATTAATAATTCGAAAAATAGTTTTCGATTAATATTAATTTTCCAATTTTCAAAGAACAACTCCCAAACCTGACTTTCTGGCAAAAATTTAGTTACACCACTTTAAAGGGCATAAGATAGGCTACAAATTCGCTTCATTTAATATTTGCTATATTGTTAATTTTCCGAACAAAGTTAAACTACTGCTTTTCGATTAATATTAGTTTTTAATTTTTGAACTACAACGTTTAACCCTGACTTTGTGGCAAGAAGAAAATTACACCACTTTTCATAAAAAATATTGTTACTCTTTCGAAAATATTAAAAAACAAGTAAAAGTGCTACATTCGGATATGCCGAATCTTCCTTCACCAACGTACGTCTGGCATTACATATATTTTTAAGTATCAATTTTTTGATTTCTAATTTATGAAGTAGCTTCAGTAAGCGAAAAAAAAACACTTTCAGTTGCATTTTTTTGTTACTTTTATAAATAAAACATATTCAAGATTTTCCACCCCTGGAAACGAAATTTTAATTTTCCAATTTCGGTTTTATTTAAGGAAAACTACATATATGTCACCATATTGGATATAGCAAGAATCCATCCCACGAAATTTTGATTTATTTTAAATATTTGATACGAATTTTGTTTTTCCTGAAAAAAAAAATGTTTAAATTAGTTGACTCTTTGGTTACTTCTATGTGTGAAAAAACAATTTGTGGACTCTGAACTGAAATTTTAAATTGCTTTGTGTTTTTATACCAATAAAACTTATTATGATGCGTGAAATAATTTTTTTTAATATATTGGAATTTGTAAACATCTTAGTCACTTTCATTTATTATAAAATGTTGCCGTTATCCAATCCTGGAATAGAAATTTTAATTTCAAAACCAATCTTATATTTCCTAAATTAAAAAATAGTTTTAAATAGCAAAAATAAACGACGTTACTTGGAAACGAAAATACATTTTTAATTTTTTAAGGAATACTATTTTTTTTGGGGGGGTTTTAATTATGTGCTAGCTCTTTTTCCCTAAATCTTATTGAAAAATTCAAAGTGGTTAGCTAGCTCCTATGCGCATTTCACTGGGGCTAACGCAGATCATCAAGTTCTTAAGATAACTAAATACATTTATTTCATACTTCCACTTTACTACTTATGTTTACTGTTTCAAAGCTTCTCATTTAGTAAAGTGGAAGCATAAAATAAATATCTTTAGTAAACTTAAGAAATGTCGGGCAAAGGTTCCCTGATAATCCGCATTAGCCCCAGTGAAATGCGCAAACGAACTAGCTAAAACCCCTCAAATATATTCATTTATATATATATATATATATATATATATATTTATAATTATATGTATATATATTATATATATTATATATATATAATTATATGTATATATATTATATTATATATATAATATATATATATATATATATATATATATATATATATATATATATATATACATATATATTATATTAATATAATATAAAAATGGATATATATTAATTAGAAATCCAAGGGATTTCTAATTGTATAAAGGTATAGAAAAATAAAATAGAGTCGTATCGAATAAAAGTTGTTTGTTGGGTTTGGTTTTTATAAGTTTCATAGCCTGCTACACTTATTATAATGTGATTTTTTGAAATTGTTTGTGAATTTTTATAGTTAATTTATTTAACATAATTCTGAGATGGTTCTGGAAGTCTTTTAATAAGTTGAGAAGTTTGAAACTTTGAAAACTGTGGTTGAAGTCTACTGACGATTTGGTAAGAAGCACCAATGAAATGCATATACACATTGCTTAACCACCCAACAAATAAATTTCATATAATAATAGTACAATGACAATATGTCAAAAAATTAGTTTATTAAATATAATAATCAAAATAGGAATTTAAATCCTTTCCTAATCCTTATTACCATGATGAAACAAAAGAATTTTTTACGAAAAAATACAAGCTTCCAGGAAGTAAGTATTGTGCACGATTTATGTATATACATATTCACACATATGATAACGATTACCATTACCCATTTTTAGTCACTGGCTGTGTAGATGGCACTTATTTTGGCTTACAAAAACCATCAAATGAGCATATGTTTTTCAACAGAAAAGGGTTTCATATCCTTAATGCAATGATTGTGAGTATTGTTAATAATAATTATCGTAAAGAAACCAATAATTATTTATTTGCAGATATGTGATCACAAGTATAGAATTTTAGCAATAAATTCAAAATACGGTGGTGCTGCTCATGACTCTTTTGTCTGGAAGGAGTCTGAAGAAAGAATTCTATTAGAAGAAAACTACAAGACGAATTTGCGAAATTTTTGGCTTTTTGGTAAGAAATATGTTTGAGTTAACAAACAAACAGAAAATAAAATTAATATAGGTGATTCTGGTTATCCACTCGAACCATGGTTACTTACACCATACCGAAGTCCTCAAGAAAGCTCAAGGGAGTCTGAATTTAATGACGTTCATGCAAAAGCCAGATGTGTAGTTGAAAGAACTATAGGCATATTGAAAGCCAGATGGAAAATTTTATGTCACGACAACAGAAGTAGGTATACTCCTCAAAAAGTTGCACAATTTTCCAATGTGTGCTGTGTACTGCATACTTTATGTATAAAGTACCAAATTATGAGTATGTGCAGCAAACATATATCGATGAATCAGTTATAAACTTTGACACTGAAACGGATACACATATTACAAAAATAGGAAAGCAAATAAGAGACAATATTAAAAATTCTTTGTTTTCAAATTAAATACATATTGTACGTACATATACATACATATAAGTTCTTATTTCTAAAAATGTTGTAAATAATTAAAATTATAATTAAAAAATGGTGTGGCAACTTTTTACATTCTTGCATTCCAAAATTGCTCAATAAATGGCTTATATATTCCCGCTGGGATACTTTTATTGAACCTGTTTCGCCAATACGTTCGACCTCCATTACCAAAAAGTTATTACATCAAATTCTTTGGCTATTGCCATATTAATGTCATTAAGTTCAACTTTGGATGAACCGGCAGCTATGAGGTCGTCTACATAAATTGCGATGATATTAAGCATGTTATTGTGATTTTTGTATTTCTTGAACCTCATTTTAATTAAGACCTTATTTACAGCCAACCGATTTATTATATACTGGTAATTCAGTTAAATCCCAGGTCTTGTTTTTCCTAAGATATGCATTGCAGATTTCCATGAACTCCCATTTTCACCATTCATTTTCACGTTGACGTTACTTGGTGTGATGATGTTAATTGAATTTAAAGAATTGTGTATATAATTACTCTTCCGAAAAAATTTCAAAATAATGTTTTTCCATTAATATTAATATTTTAATTATTGACCTAAAGCTCTGAAACCTGGCTTTGTGGCAAAATAGAATTACTACACCTGAAAGGGCACAAAAAAGGCTTTAAATTGGAGTCATTAAATTTTTCTATTAGTTACTCTTCCAAAAAAATTTCATATAATAATTAATTTTTTAATTTCGACCTAAGCTCCCAAACCTGACTTTTTCGAAAAAATTTAATGACTATCTGAAAGCCATAAAACAACTGCAAGTTAGCTTCATAAAATTTTTGCTTTACTAATATTATATAATAAAAATTTCTTCGGAAGATCAACAATATAGCCTTTTTATGCCCTAAATGTGTAATTCAATTTTTGGCACAAATTCAGGCTAAAGTGTTGTACGTCGAAATTAAATCAATTGATTTAATCGAAAAACAGTTTATCGAAATTTTTTTCGAAACAATGATTTCGCCCATTTGCAGCCTTTTTTATGCAGTTTCAGCTGGAGTAATTCAATTTCTGCCATAAATCTAAATTTCGGAGTTGTAGGTCGAATAATAATATATTAGTATTAATGGGAAAACAGTAGTTTGAAATGTTTTCGGAATAGTAACCATACAGCAAGAAATTTCATTACGCCAACTGGTAGCCTTTTTTTCTGCCCTTTCATATGGTGTATATAAAGTTTTGCCAAGACTTCAGGTTTGGGAGTTCTAGGTCGAAACACAGTTCTTTGCGCTTTTCTCGGAAGATTAAAAGTAAATCAAAATCTTAATGAAGCTAACTTGAAGTTATTTTATGGCTTTCAAATAGACTCATTATATTTTGTCCAAAAAGTCAGGTTTGGGAGTTGTAGGCCGAAAATTAGTATATAATATTAGTAAAGCAAAAATTTAATGAAAAAATAAAAGTATCCCAGCGGGAATATATAAGCCATTTATTGAGCAATTTTGGAATGCAAGAACGTAAAAAGTTGCCACACCATTTGAAGCGGTGTTCCAGGTAAAATGTACCGCGAATGATTGCACAACAATTGATGCTACTTATAATCACTTAGCCATCGGCGCATTAATGTACTTAGCAATTTCCACACGACCGGATATCCTGCACCCAGTGAATAAACTTGCGCAGCGTAACAACGATTCACACGCTGAGATATGCCAGCAATTAAACATATATTACGATACCTGAAAACTAAAATTGGTTTCAAGCTAAATTTTTGAAAAGATTGGTAAACCAACAGTTGGATTTGCGGATGCAGACTTAGGTAGTGATGCTACATAAAGGAAGTCATATTTAGGTTTTGCTTTTATAAAGCTAATTGTGTATTCTCTTCGGAGGCCAAGAAGCAAAATGTAGTTGCCTTGAGAAGCACCGAAGTAGAATAGATTGCTTTACCTTTAGCAGCTAAAGAAGCAAGAACTAGTTTATTCAGAAGATGCACCTTTACATTTGTATGGTGATAACCAAAGTGCACAGTATCATCAATTTCGTGATGTTTACTCCAAAGTCATAATCGGCATTGGATATGTTCCCAATGAAGAAATGCTGTCAGATAATTGCAGAAATATTTTTCACTTATCCTGACTATATTAATCGAAAAAGACTTTTTCGAAATTTTTTCGAGCCCTTTCAAGGGGTGTAATTAATTTTTGCCATAAAGTCAGATATAGGAAAATTAAATATATAATATTAATCGAAACACAGTTTTTTTAATTTTTTTTGGAAGATTAACATTACAGCAAATATTTCATTGTTGTTTTTTTATTATCTTCCAGACACTGACATGCAATTTTTCCCAAAAAGTCAGGTTTTAATTTTCAACCTAAAACTACTAAACTAAAAAAATAATAATATTGTTGACGAACTTCACAGAAATAAGATTACTACAGATATAGAAAAGAATAAACTTGAAAATAATACCAAGTTTCAAACCTGGAACACCGCTTCAAATGGTGTGGCAACTTTTTACATTCTTGCATTCCAAAATTGCTTAATAAATGGCTTATATATTCCCGCTGGGATACTTTTATTGAACCTGTTTCGCCAATACGTTCGAACTCCATTACCAAAAAGATATTACATCAAATTCCTTGGCTATTGCCATTTTAATGTCATTAAGTACAACCTTGGATGAACCGGCAGTTAAAACCGGCAAATAAAATTTGGCTGTGTGTTTACTCTTCCGAAAACATTTATTTTCCATTAATATTAAAGTTTTAATTTTCGACCTTACATTCAACAACATGGCTTTGTGTCGCAAATCGAAATATACCACCTGAAAGGGCATAAAAATAGCCACATATTGGCGTCCGAAAAAAATTTCAAAATAATTAATTTCTTAATTTTTGACATACTACTCCCAAAACTGATTTTCTCGTAAGACTTGAATTGCACAATATGATAGGGCATAAAAAAAGCTACAAGTTGGCTTGATTAAATTTATGCTATATTGTTAATCTCCCCAAGAAATTTCGAAAAACTGTTTTTCAAACTCGCAAAACTGACTTTGTTGCAAAAATTGAAGTAAACTACCTGAAAGGACATCAAAGACGCTATATATTGCCGTCATTAAGATTTAGCTATATTATTAATTTTTCGAAAAAAAAAAATTTGGATAAACTGTTTTATGATAAATATAATTGAAGCTACAAGTAAGCTTTATTAAGTTTTTGCTATATGGTTAGTTTTCCTAAAAAATTAAAAAATACGTTCGAACTCCATTTTTTTCCATTTTCGAAAAAAGTTATTACATCAAATTCTTTGGCTATTGCCATTTTAATATCATTAAGTTCAACCTTGGATGAACCGGCAGTTATGAGGTCGTCTACATAAATTGCGATGATATTAAAGATGTTATTGTGATTTTTAGTATACATGCATTATTCAGTTTTGCATTTCTTGAACCCCATTTTAATTAAGACCTTATTTAACCTTTGCTTTAACCCATACAGTGATTTCTTCAATCTCAAAATTTATCTGGCCTATGTGTATCTTCGAAACATTTGGTTTGTACTATATATACTTCATCATCTAGAACTGGACTCAAACTACCAGTCGACACATCCATTTGGTGCACAAAGAATTAAAGGTCTATGAGCATACCTCACGACTGGTGAAAAAGTTTCTTTATAATTCATGCCATATTTCTAACTATAACCTTTGGTTACAAGTCTAGCTTTAAAACGTTCATTCATTTCTTTTTTATTTTGTTTTAAAGAGTAAAACACCTTACAGCCAACCGTTTTATGTTCTACTGGTAATGCAGTTAAATCCCAGGTCTTGTTTTTCATAAGATATGCATACTCCCTCTGCATTGCAGATTTCCATGAACTCCCATTTTCACCATTCCTGAAAGGACATAAAAGACGCTATATATTGACGTCATTTTCGAAAAAAAATTTGGATAAACTGTTTTATGATAAATATAATTGAAGCTACAAGTAAGCTTTATTAAGTTTTTGCTATATGGTTAATTTTCCTAAGAAATTAAAAAAAAAACAGTTTTTATAATAATTTTAATTCTTAAAGTTTTAATCTACAACTCTCAAACCTGACTGTTGTAAAAATTGAAATACATTACCTGAAAGGGCACAAAAAAGTCTAATGTTAACTTCATTAAATCTTTGCTTAATTGTTGATCTTCCGAAAAAAATTTCAAAAAACTGTTTTGCGATTATTATTAATATTTTAATATTTGACCTACTACTCCCAAACCTTTGTCGCAAAACTTAAATAACACCATTTGAAAGGGCATAAAAATGGCTACAATTAAGAGTTATTTTGCTTATTGTTAATCTTCCGAAGAAATTTCGAAAGATAGTTTTTGTATGAATATTAAATTTTAAGTTTTCGATCTACAAGTTTTAAACCTAACTTTGTTGCAAAAACATAGTTACACGACCTGAAACGGCATAAAAGGGGCTATTAATTGGCGTTATTAAGCTTTTGCTATATTATTAATAATTCGAAAAATAGTTTTCGATTAATATTAATTTTCCAATTTTCAAAGAACAACTCCCAAACCTGACTTTCTGGCAAAAATTTAGTTACACCACTTTAAAGGGCATAAGATAGGCTACAAATTCGCTTCATTTAATATTTGCTATATTGTTAATTTTCCGAACAAAGTTAAACTACTGCTTTTCGATTAATATTAGTTTTTAATTTTTGAACTACAACGTTTAACCCTGACTTTGTGGCAAGAAGAAAATTACACCACTTTTCATAAAAAATATTGTTACTCTTTCGAAAATATTAAAAAACAAGTAAAAGTGCTACATTCGGATATGCCGAATCTTCCTTCACCAACGTACGTCTGGCATTACATATATTTTTAAGTATCAATTTTTTGATTTTTAATTTATGAAGTAGCTTCAGTAAGCGAAAAAAAAACACTTTCAGTTGCATTTTTTTGTTACTTTTATAAATAAAACATATTCAAGATTTTCCACCCCTGGAAACGAAATTTTAATTTTCCAATTTCGGTTTTATTTAAGGAAAATTACATATATGTCACCATATTGGATATATATGGAAACAAATTTTAATTTTCCAATTTCGGTTTTATTTAAGGAAAACTACATATATGTCACCATATTGGATATAGCAAGAATCCATCCCACGAAATTTTGATTTATTTTAAATATTTGATACGAATTTTGTTTTTCCTGAAAAAAAAAATGTTTAAATTAGTTGACTCTTTGGTTACTTCTATGTGTGAAAAAACAATTTGTGGACTCTGAACTGAAATTTTAAATTGCTTTGTGTTTTTATACCAATAAAACTTATTATGATGCGTGAAATAATTTTTTTTAATATATTGGAATTTGTAAACATCTTAGTCACTTTCATTTATTATAAAATGTTGCCGTTATCCAATCCTGGAATAGAAATTTTAATTTCAAAACCAATCTTATATTACAATCAGAAAATGAATTATGTACACAATGTGAACATTAGACCAAGAATAATGACTAAATACGTAGATGATTTCTTTTGCATAATTTCAGAAAGTGGAATAGATAATATGTTGAGGACACTAAAAAATTCCAAAATACTGTTCTTCCATTAATACTAATATTTTAATTATTGACCTAAAGCTCTGAAACCTGGGGCTAAATACGGGACTCGTGATCGTAATAAACTCGTATCTAAATTTATTTCGATTGTACGAGTTTTTCTGATGATGGGACTCGATACATTGCGAATCAATTTTTTTGGTACAGTGTTGGAAAAGTTAAAAAAAAAATACTTTACCAACACCAGAAATAAGTAAACAAAAACATATGTTAAAAAAGCAAAAAAATAATAAATTATCAACAGAAGTTCCAATTTCATTTTTAATTTTGAAAGTTTTTCTTTTTGTTTAATCGGTGACATGGACGCAAATCTATTTTTTTTTCATCATCGTCAGAATCGGACGTAAATTCAATTAGAAGGCAAGTCCGAGACACTAGTGATCCATTGGGCTTGCCGAACAATGAGTAAGTTATATCCGCTTAATTTGTAAAAATTACGTCTATTAATTTATTTTTACAGGTTTAAAAAACGTTTTAGAGTATCAAAGGAAGCTTTTAGCTATATTATGGAGGAGTTGGAATTTGCTGCACATTTGACAATTGACGTACCACCAAAAATACAGTTGGCCACCACTTTATTGCTATTGGCTTCCGGAGGCTTTCAAAATACTGTCGGAAGTGATTTTCTTATCGGCATTAGTCAAAGCACACTATCCAAAATATTCGCAAGAGTAGTGGAAGAATTGGAAACGAAGCTGTGTCTAAAATTTATAAAATTCAGTCCCGATGGTTGGGATGAAACAAAAGAATTTTTTACGAAAAAATACAAGCTTCCAGGAAGTAAGTATTGTGCACGATTTATGTATATACATATTCACACATATGATAACGATTACCATTACCCATTTTAAGTCACTGGCTGTGTAGATGGCACTTATTTTGGCTTACAAAAACCATCAAATGAGCATATGTTTTTCAACAGAAAAGGGTTTCATATCCTTAATGCAATGATTGTGAGTATTGTTAATAATAATTATCGTAAAGAAACCAATAATTATTTATTTGCAGATATGTGATCACAAGTATAGAATTTTAGCAATAAATTCAAAATACGGTGGTGCTGCTCATGACTCTTTTGTCTGGAAGGAGTCTGAAGAAAGAATTCTATTAGAAGAAAACTACAAGATGAATTTGCGAAATTTTTGGCTTTTTGGTAAGAAATATGTTTGAGTTAACAAACAAACAGAAAATAAAATTAATATAGGTGATTCTGGTTATCCACTCGAACCATGGTTACTTACACCATACCGAAGTCCTCAAGAAAGCTCAAGGGAGTCTGAATTTAATGACGTTCATGCAAAAGCCAGATGTGTAGTTGAAAGAACTATAGGCATATTGAAAGCCAGATGGAAAATTTTATGTCACGACAAAAGAAGTAGGTATACTCCTCAAAAAGTTGCACAATTTTCCAATGTGTGCTGTGTACTGCATACTTTATGTATAAAGTACCAAATTATGAGTATGTGCAGCAAACATATATCGATGAATCAGTTATAAACTTTGACACTGAAACGGATACACATATTACAAAAATAGGAAAGCAAATAAGAGACAATATTAAAAATTCTTTGTTTTCAAATTAAATACATATTGTACGTACATATACATACATATAAGTTCTTATTTCTAAAAATGTTGTAAATAATTAAAATTATAATTAAAAAGCAATTAATTTCTAATGATTGTATATTTTATTTACGAACAAAAAACAGAAAGGTAAATTTCAATATTCTTACATACATACACAAAACAATTCTCAAGAAATTAGTAATTAAATAAATAAATAAAACATGTTAAACTGCACTTAGTTTTTGCTGACTCATAAATTTTGAATTGGAAACGAATTTTTGTTACGTTGCTCCAACTCTTTTATTCGAATTTTTAGCTCTGTCCTCTTAATTTCCATATTAATTTGGTGTAGTTCCGAACTCATTTCCAATTTCTTTTCCTTAATGGCAATTATTTGATCCAGTCTTTTTAAAACTTCATTATGGTAAGTTTCAGTTACACATATATTTTTTTTTAGCAAAACTGTTTTAGTTTGCCTCGGCTCTTTTCTTGAAGATGACGAGTTATGGCGCACTAATACATTATTTTTTGGTGTATCTTCTTCCTCAACCATATCCATTAATTGTATGATTAAGTCATTACTTTCTTGAGACGGAGCTGTGAATATTACCCGAAACACAGTTCTTTGATCTTTTCTCGGAAGATTAACAGTAAAGCAAAAATTTAATGAAGCTAACTTGCAGTTCTTTTATGGCTTTCAGATAGTCATTAAATTTTTTCCAAAAAGTCAGTCTTTGGGGTTATAGGTCGAAAATAAAAAAATTAATTATTATATGAAATTTTTTTGGAAGAGTAACTAAATAGAAAATTTTAATGACTCCAATTTAAAGCCTTTTTGTGCCCTTTCAGGTGTTGTTATTCTATTTTGCCACAAAGCCCGGTTTCAGAGCTTTAGGTCAATAACAAAATATTAATATTAATGGAAAAACATTATTTTGAAATTTTTTCGGAAGAGTAATTATATACACAATACTTTAAATTCAATTAACATCGTCACACCAAGTAACGTCATCGTGAAAATGAATGGCGAAAATGGGAGTGCATGGAAATCTGCAATGCATATCTTAGGAAAAACAAGACCTGGGATTTAACTGAATTACCAGTATATAATAAATCGGTTGGCTGTAAGTGGGTTTACTCTTTAAAACAAAATAAAAAAGAAATGAATGAGCGTCTTAAAGCTAGACTTGTAACCAAAGGTTATAGTTATAAATATGGCGTGAATTATAAAGAAACAGCAAGAAATTTCATTACGCCTATTGGTAGCCTTTTTTTCTGCCCTTTCATATGGTGTATATCAAGTTTTGCCAAGACTTCAGGTTCGGGAGTTCTAGGTCGATAATTAAAAAATTAATACTAACCGAAACACAGTTCTTTGCGCTTTTTTCGGAAGATTAAAAGTAAATCAAAATCTTAGTGAAGCTAACTTGTAGTTATTTTATGGCTTTCAAATAGACTCATTATATATTGTCCAAAAAGTCAGGTTTGGGAGTTGTAGGCCGAAAATTAATATATAATATTAACCGAAACACAGTTCTTTGATCTTTTCTCGGAAGATTAACAATAAAGCAAAAATTTAATGAAGCTAACTTGCAGTTCTTTTATGGCTTTCAGATAGTCATTAAGTTTTTTCCAAAAAGTCAGGCTTGGGGGTTATAGGTCGAAAATAAAAAAAATTAATTATTATATGAAATTTTTTTGGAAGAGTAACTAAATAGAAAATTTTAATGACTCCAATTTAAATCCTTTTTTGTGCCCTTTCAGGTGTTGTTATTCTATTTTGCCACAAAGCCTGGTTTCAGAGCTTTAGGTCAATAACAAAATATTAATATTAATGGAAAAACATTATTTTCAAATTTTTTCGGAAGAGTAATTATATACACAATACTTTAAATTCAATTAACATCGTCACACCAAGTAACGTCATCGTGAAAATGAATGGTGAAAATGGGAGTGCATGGAAATCTGCAATGCATATCTTAGGAAAAACAAGACCTGGGATTTAACTGAATTACCAGTATATAATAAATCGGTTGGCTGTAAGTGGGTTTACTCTTTAAAACAAAATAAAAAAGAAATGAATGAACGTTTTAAAGCTAGACTTGTAACCAAAGGTTATAGTTATAAATATGGCGTGAATTATAAAGAAACAGCAAGAAATTTCATTACGCTAATTGGTAGCCTTTTTTTCTGCCCTTTCATATGGTGTATATCAAGTTTTGCCAAGACTTCCGGTTAGGGAGTTCTAGGTCAAAAATTAAGAAATTAATATTAACCGAAACACAGTTCTTTGGGCTGTTCTCGGAAGATTACCAGTAAAGCAAAAATTTAATGAAGCTAACTTGCAGTTCTTTTATGGCTTTCAGACAGTCATTAAATTTTTTTTTTTTAAATCAGGTTTGGGAGTTATAGGTCGAATATTAAAAAATTAATTTTTTTTATTTTATTTAAATTATATGAAATTTTTTTGGAAGAGGAATTAAATAGAAAATTTTAATGACTCCAATTTAAAGCCTTTTTTGTGCCATTTCAGGTGTTGTAATTCTATTTTGCCACAAAGCCCGGTTTCAGAGCTTTAGGTCTATAATTAATTTAGTAAATTGCTAATCTTTCGAAGAAATTTAGAAAAACTGTTTTTCGATTAAAATAATTTTTTAAATTTTCGACGCACAACTCCAAAAGCTGGCTATTTGTAAAAATTGATTTACACCACTTTAAAGAAAGGCTACAAATTTGCTTCATTAAATATTTGCTTTATTGTTAATCTTTTCAAAAATATTAAACAAAATTGTGTTTCTCTTTATATTAATATTCTCTTTATATAATTAATAATTTAATTTTCAACCTAAAACTACTAAACCTGAAAAAATCGCGTGACAATATCTGGAAGATCATGAAAAAACTACAAAATAGCTTCATCAAATATTTGCTGTAATGTTAATCTTCCAAAAAAATTCTTATATATTCCCGCTGGGATACTTTTATTGAACCTATTTCGCCAATACGTTCGAACTCCATTTTTTTCCATTTTCGAAAAAAGTTATTACATCAAATCCTTTGGCTATTGCCATTTTAATATCATTAAGTTCAACCTTGGATGAACCGGCAGTTATGAGGTCGTCTACATAAATTGCGATGATATTAAACATGTTATTGTGATTTTTAGTATACATGCATTGTTCAGTTGTGCATTTCTTGAACGCCATTTTAATTAAGACCTTATTTAACCTTTGCTTTAACCCATACTGTCATTTCTTCAATCTTAAACTTTATCCTATGTGTATCTTCGAAACATTCAGTTTGTACCATATACACTTCATCACCTAACTCAGCACTCAAATAAGCAGTCGACACATCCATTTGGTGCCTAAACAATTCATGTTCTACAGCTAAAGCAAGAAATCTATGAGCATACCTCACGACTGGTGAAAAAGTTTCTTCATAATTCACGCCATATTTCTAACTATAACCTTTGTTTACAAGTCTAGCTTTAAAACGTTCATTCATTTCTTTTTTAATTTGTTTTAAAGAGTAAACCCACTTCCAGGCAACCGCTTTATGTTCTACTGGTAATTCAGTTAAATCCCAGGTCTTGTTTTTCATAAGATAAGCATACTCCCTCTGCATTGCAGATTTCCATGAAC
This sequence comes from Linnaemya vulpina, assembly GCA_963675445.1. Taxonomy (NCBI): domain Eukaryota; kingdom Metazoa; phylum Arthropoda; class Insecta; order Diptera; family Tachinidae; genus Linnaemya; species Linnaemya vulpina. The sequence goes on from OY776282.1 coordinate 1,288,539, forward strand.
TCCCATTTTCACCATTCAGCGCATTACTTGGTGTGACGATGTTAATTGAATTTAAAGTATTGTGTATATAATTACTCTTCCGAAAAAATTTCAAGATAATGTTTTTCCATTAATATTAATATTTTAATTCTTGACCTAAAGCTTTGTGCCAAAATAGAATTACAACACCTGAAAGGGCACAAAAAAGGCTTTAAATTGGAGTCATTAAATTTTTCTATTTATTATTATTATGAAAAAGCATAAAATTGGCCACATATTGGCGCCCGAAAAAAATTTCAAAATATATATTTAATTTCTTAATTTTTGACATACTACACCCAAAACTGATTTTGTCGTAAGACTTGAATTGCACCATATGAAAGGGCTACATTAAATTTTTGCTTTGCTAATATTATATATTAACTTTTGGACAAAATATGAGTCTATTTGAAAGCCAGTTAGCTTCATTAAAATTTTAATTTGCTTTTTATCTTCTGAGAAAAGCGCAAAGAACGGTTAATAATAATTTTTTAATTTTCGACCTAGAACTCCCAAACTCTATATACACCATATAAAAGCCAGAAAAAAAAGGCTACGAATTGGCGACATTATTGTTTCGAAAAAAATTTCGATAAACTGTTTTTCGATTAATACAGTTGATTTAATTTCGACGTTGATTTAATTTCGAATTTATGCCAAAAATTGAATTACACATTTAGGCCATAAAAAGGCTACACAATTGGCGTCCTTAAAAATTTGCTATATGGTTACTCTCTCGAAAACATTTCAAAATACTGTTTTTTTTATTAATATTAGTATTTTAATATATGACCTGGAACTCGGAAATATGGCTTTGTGGCATAAAGAAGGCTACAAATTAGCGTAATAAAATTTTGCTGTATGGTTACTCCCTCGAAAACATTTCAAAATACTTTAAATTTAGTATTTTCCATTAGTATTTTATTATATGAGCTGCAACTCCGAAATTTGGCTTTGTGGCATAAAGGGTATAAAGAAGGCTACAAATTAGCGTAATAAAATTTTGCTATATGGTTACTCTTCCGAAAAAATTTCATTTTCCATTAATATTAAAATTTTAAATTCCGACCTTACATTCAACAACCTGGATTTGTGGCGAAAATTGAAATATACCACCTGAAAGGGCATAAAAATGGCCACATATTGGCGTCCGAACAAAATTTCAAAATATATATTTAATTTCTTAATTTTTGACATACTATTCCCAAAACTGATTTTGTCGTAAGACTTGAATTGCACCATATGAAAGGGCATAAAAAAAGCTACACGTTGGCTTTATTAAATTTTTGCTATATTGTTAATCTCCCGAAGAAATTTCGAAAAACTGTTTTTCAAACTCCCAAACCTGACTTTGTTGCAAAAATTGAAGTATACCACCTGAAAGAACATAAAAGAGGCTATATTTTGACCTCTCTAAGGTTTTGCTATATTATTAATTTTTCGAAAAAAAATTTGTTTGAATCTTTTTGTATTTTGTTGACAAATAATTTTCATATTGTTGTTTTATAAACAAATATTATTTTTTCAGATCAAATTAAAAAAAAATATATTTCCTGCAGAAATCACACAAAGGAGTGACGATATATTGAAAAACAATTTTATAATATAATAAAAATAAAGAGACCTTAAGCTTAATAAATAATAGACCACATTATTAATCAAAAACAGGTCAAAAACTAGAAGAATTAAAAATTTCAAGAGCACCCAATAAATCAAGACAATAACAGGAGAAAAATATGAGCTACAGCAGGTTTAAAAAGAATTATCAAGTCAGAGGCCTTATTAACAGATTCAAGACCATGAGGGATAAAATTATCAGGACATCATAACAAAATTTATTTCAAGAGCAACAAAGAATATATCAGGTATTTTCAAATTGGAGGGAGTTCCGGCAATACAGAGTATAATTTATAGGTATACAAATGACATACATTTTATGTATGTCATTTGTGAGATAAATGTAGTTAATTATTATATCTGATTTTTTAACCTTTTTTTTTTCGTTTATTAATCAATAGATTTGTTTAAGTTTTTAGGTTATTCAATATTAATATATATATTTATTTCGATATTTCGCTAGCCTTCGGTTAGCTTCTTCAGGAAATTATTTTATATTGTCAAAAAATTTTTCTTTTCAATTATATAAATACATACAAATTTTTTAATAACACAAATCAAAAATTTTTTTATATTAAAAATACTAACTCGAAAATGTATAAAAAGTAGAAATTAGTTTAAAACATACTAACTACAAAATTCATAAATATTATAAATATTATTTATATATTATAATGTAATTAAAACTATGTGTATGTGCTAACAAAAAATTCTTTTAATGTTTTTTAATTGATATTAATATAGAAAATTTTTTAACATAATACAAGATTAACTATGATCAATATGATCTTAATATATAGTATCTTAACACATGCATACAGGGCAATAATTAAACATAATAATCATTATTAATTTTTAATTGTAAACATGCATGCATATGTAAAAATATTATATATGTATTGTGTGAATAAAATAACATAAACAATTAATTCTAATAACTTAATTTCTATGAATTAAATATCTATAATTCTGAGCTAAATTATCAGTATCTATTTTAAAGTTCATTCTTTCTCTAACAGGTACATTAATAATTTCTAACATTTCTAACAGAAGTCTTCGTTTATAATTGTTTTCTGTTCTTAAAACTGATGCATTTTCAAAGTCTGGATAGTGATTAAATTTAAAACAATGAGATGATAATGCAGTTTTTTCAGAATTAATGTTTCTATACTTTTGATTACTCTTATGTCCTGCTATTCTGGTTTTAAATTTATTTTTTGTTGTACCTATGTATACCTCCTTACAATTGACAGATCCATTTCCTTTGCATGGTATTTTATAAACTATATTTGATCTATCCCATTTTGCTACTCTATCTTTCATTTTACTGAACAGTTTATTGTTTGTGCAATATGTTCTAAAAGCCATTTTATATTTCTGAGTATCAAATATTTTTGATTTCTCTAGTCTCTCTGACATTTCTGGTATATAAATTAAGGATTTATAAAATTTTGGTTCTGTGTTATTATTTGTATTATTTGTTATATTTTTCTTATACTGATTTATTAAGCTATAAACTTAACAATTAGTGATAACATATTTCATATAAAAAAAAAAAAGAAGAAAATTAGAGAAATTCTTATTGAGAATGATTTTCCAGAAAAGTTAGTTTATAGCTTAATAAATCAGTATAAGAAAAATATAACAAATAATACAAATAATAACACAGAACCAAAATTTTATAAATCCTTAATTTATATACCAGAAATGTCAGAGAGACTAGAGAAATCAAAAATATTTGATACTCAGAAATATAAAATGGCTTTTAGAACATATTGCACAAACAATAAACTGTTCAGTAAAATGAAAGATAGAGTAGCAAAATGGGATAGATCAAATATAGTTTATAAAATACCATGCAAAGGAAATGGATCTGTCAATTGTAAGGAGGTATACATAGGTACAACAAAAAATAAATTTAAAACCAGAATAGCAGGACATAAGAGTAATCAAAAGTATAGAAACATTAATTCTGAAAAAACTGCATTATCATCTCATTGTTTTAAATTTAATCACTATCCAGACTTTGAAAATGCATCAGTTTTAAGAACAGAAAACAATTATAAACGAAGACTTCTGTTAGAAATGTTAGAAATTATTAATGTACCTGTTAGAGAAAGAATGAACTTTAAAATAGATACTGATAATTTAGCTCAGAATTATAGATATTTAATTCATAGAAATTAAGTTATTATAATTAATTGTTTATGTTATTTTATTCACACAATGCATATATAATATTTTTACATATGCATGCATGTTTACAATTAAAAATTAATAATGATTATTATGTTTAATTGTTGCCCTGTATGCATGTGTTAAGATACTATATATTAAGATCATATTGATCATAGTTAATCTTGTATTATGTTAAAAAATTTTCTATATTAATATCAATTAAAAAACATTAAAAGAATTGTTTGTTAACACATACACATAGTTTTAATTACATTATAATATATAAATAATATTTATAATATTTATGAATTTTGTAGTTAGTATGTTTTAAACTAATTTCTACTTTTTATACATTTTCGAGTTAGTATTTTTAATATAAAAAAATTTTTGATTTGTGTTATTAAAAAATTTGTATGTATTTATATAATTGAAAAGAAAAATTTTTTGACAATATAAAATAATTTCCTGAAGAAGCTAACCGAAGGCTAGCGAAATATCGAAATAAATATATATATTAATATTGAATAACCTAAAAACTTAAACAAATCTATTGATTAATAAATGTAGTTAAAATAAACTTGAGTAGACATCTTAATAGAATAAAATTAAAATATTTCTTACAATATGAAGATAGATTAACCATAGCATTAAATGAAAAGATAAAAAGAATTTATAAGAAGAAATTCGATTGTTTAAACGATTTACAAAGAGAGGAATAAAATTTAATAACAAATGGTTTATAAATAGAACTAGTTATGATATACCAATAGACGTACAGTGGACTCTTTCATTAGTACCGAAACATGCATTACCTACTAAGAGAGAAGAATTTCCAATGTTAAAAATGCTAGCAGATGGAGAAGATATAATTCAAACTAAAATTGATAGTGAAGAGCAGGATATATATATGTTAGACAAAGTAACGGAAACAGAAATATTTTTAAAGAAAAATAGGAACATATTGATTTTAAAAGCTGATAAAGGTATTGCAACAGTAGCTATTGACAAACAAGATTAAAATATATGTATTAATAACATCATATTAGATACTTCAAAATATTCATTGCTAAATAGAAACCCAACTAGCAAATTAAGGAAAATGTATAATAATATTGTTGACGAACTTCACAGAAATAGGATTATTACAGATATAGAAAAGAATAAACTTAAAAATAATATTGCTGTAGCACCTAAAATTCATAAAGATCAGTTCCCATTGAGACCAATTTGTTGTTATGTAATTTCACCATCCTATCATCTATGTAAATATATACTGAAAATTCAGTATATAATGTTAAGAATTTAAAATTATTTGATTATTGAACCTAGAAATAGGTAAAGATTAAAGATTAGTTTCGTTTGATGTAGTATCTTTATTTCCCAGTATACCAGTTGATTTGGTAATAAATACTATTGAGCAAAAATGGACAATAGAGAGATATACAGAAATAGATAAAAGCTTATTTTTAAGAATAATTAGGATTTGTATAGAAGATAATAGATATTTTCAATATGATGGAAATATATATATATATTTACAGAAACAAGGTCTGCCAATGGGATCTACAGCTTCTCCTATAGTGGCTGATATTGTTATGGTTATTGCTTGACAATTGTATTGAGCGAGAGAACATTAGACCAAGAATAATGACTAAATACGTAGATGATATATTTTGCATAATTTCAGAAAGTGGAATAGATAATATGTTGAGGACACTAAAAAATTCCGAAAAAATTCCAAAATACTGTTCTTCCATTAATACTAATATTTTAATTATTGACCTAAAGCTCTGAAACATGGCTTTGCATAATAGAATTACAACTATTTTTTTCCCTATTTTTTTTTACTCTTCAAATATAATAAATTAAATTAATTCAAATATAATAATTAATCTTTTAATTTTCGACCAATAACCTGACCTTGTTGCAAGAATTGAATTTAGTAAATTGATAATCTTCCGAAGAAATTTAGAAAAACTGTTTTTCGATTAAAATAATTTTTTCAATTTTCGACGCACAACTCCAAAAGCTTGTTTTGTGGTCAAAATTGAGTTACACCACTTTAAAGAAAGGCTACAAATTTGCTTCATTAAATTGTTGCTTTATTGTTAATCTTTTCAAAAATATTAAAAAAAATGTATTTCTCTTTATATTAATATTCTCTTTATATAATTAATAATTTAATTTTCAACCTAAAACTACTAAGCCTGACTTTTTGAAAAAAATCGCATGACAATGTCTGGAAGATCATGAAAAAACTAGAAGTTAGTTTCATCAAATATTTTCTGTAATTTTAATCTTAAAAAAAAAATGCAAAAAACTGTGTTTCGATTAATATTATATTTTTAATTTTCGACCTACAATTCCTAAGCCTGACTTTGTGGCAAAAATTAATTACACCACTTGAAAGGGCTCGAAAAGATTTCGAAAAAGTATTTTTCGATTAATATAGTCAGGATAACTTAAAAATAATAATAGCAGAAGCTATTATCTGACAGCATATCTTCATTGGGAACATATCCAATGCCGATTATGCAGTTGGAGTAAACATCACGAACATGATGGTATTTTCAATCTGCCGTAATATGTTGCATTTTTAAGTAAATACTGTGCACTTTGTTTATCACCATACAAATGTAAAGGTCCATCTTCTGAAAAACCTAGTTCTTAGATTAAATTCTTTAGCTGCTAAAGATAAAGCAATCTATTCTACTTCGGTGCTTCTCAAGGCAACTACATTTTGCTTCTTGGCCTTTGAATTAGCTTTATAAAAGCAAAACCTAAATATGACATCCCTTATGTAGCATCACTACCTAAGTCTGCATCTGCAAATCCAACTGTTGGTTTACTAATCTTTTCAAAAATTTAGCTTGAAACCAATTTTAGTTTTCAGGTATCGTAATATATGTTTGGTTGCTGTCATATCTCAGCGTGTGGATCAATGCGCTTGTTTATTCACTGGGTGCAGGATATCCGGTCGTGTGGAAATTGCTAAGTACATTAATGCGCCGATGGCTAATTGATTATAAGTAGCATCAATTTTTGTGCAATCATTCGCGGTACATGTTACCTGGAACACCGCCTCAAATGGTGTGGGAACTTTTTATGTTCTTGCATTCCAAATTTGCTCAATAAATTTCTTACAAAAAAATATTATTCCCGCTGGGATACTTTTATTTTTTCATTAAATCTTTGCTTTACTAATATTATATATTAATTTTCGGCCTACAACTCCCAAACGTGACTTTTTGGAAAAAATATAATGAGTCTATTTGAAAGCCATAAAATAACTACAAGTTAGCTTCATTAAAATTTTGATTTACTTTTAATCTTCCGAGAAAAGCGCAAAGAAGTGTGTTTCGGTTAATATTAATTTTTTAATTTTCGACCTAGAACTCCCAAACCTGAAGTCTTGGCGAAACTTTATATACACCATATGAAAGGGCAGAAAAAAGGCTACCAATTGGCGTAATGAAATTTCTTGCTGTATGGTTACTCTTCCGAAAACATTTCAAACTACTGTTTTCCCATTAATACTAATATATTATTATTCGACCTACAACTCCGAAATTTAGCTTTATGGCAGAAATTGAATTACTCCAGCTGAAACTGCATAAGAAAGGCTGCAAATTGGCGAAATCATTGTTTCGAAAAAAATTTCGATAAACTGTTTTTCGATTAAATCAATTGATTTAATTTCGACGTACAACACTTTAGCCTGAATTTGTGCCAAAAATTTAATTACACATTTAGGGCATAAAAAGGCTACACAATTGGCGTCCTTAAAAATTTGCTATATGGTTACTCTCTCGAAAACAATTCAAAATACTGTTTTTCCATTAATATTAGTATTTTAATATATGACCTGCAACTCCGAAATTTGGCTTTGTGGCATAAAGAAGGTTACAAATTAACGTAATAAAATTTTGCTGTATGGTTACTCTTCCGAAAACATTTCATTTTCCATTAATATTAAAGTTTTAATTTCCGACCTTACATTCAACAACATGGCTTTGTGTCGAAAATTGAAATATACCACCTGAAAGGGCATAAAATAGGCCACATATTGGCTTCCGAAAAAAATTTCAAAATATATTAATTAATTTCTTAATTTTTGACATACTACTCCCAAAACTGAATTGTCGTAATACTTGAATTGCACCATATGAAAGGGCATAAAAAAAGCTACAAGTTGGCTTTATTAAATTTTTGCTATATTGTTAATCTTCCGAAGAAATTTTTATTATATAATATTAGTAAAGCAAAAATTTTATGAAGCTTACTTGCAGTTGTTTTATGGCTTTAAGATAGAGTCATTAAATTTTTTCGAAAAAGTCAGGTTTGGGAGCTATAGGTGGAAATTAAAAAATATATTATTATATGAAATTTTTTTGGAAGAGTAACTAAATAGAAAAATTTAATGACTCCAATTTAAAGCCTTTTTTGTGCCTTTTCAGGTGTAGTAATTCTATTTTGCCACAAAGCCAGGTTTCAGAGCTATGGGTCAATAATTAAAATATTAATATTAATGGAAAAACATTATTTTGAAATTTTTTCGGAAGAGTAATTATATACACAATTCTTTAAATTGAATTAACAACGTCACACCAAGTAACGTCAACGTGAAAATGAATGGTGAAAATGGGAGTGCATGGAAATCTGCAATGCATATCTTAGGAAAAACAAGACCTGTGATTTAACTGAATTACCAGTATATAATAAATCGGTTGGCTGTAGAGTAAACCCACACTCTTTAAAACAAAACAAAAAAGAAATGAATGAACGTTTTAAAGCTAGACTTGTAACCAAAGGTTATAGTTATAAATATGGCGTGAATTATAAAGAAACTTTTTCACCAGTCGTGGAGGTGGCTGATAGATTTATTGCTTTAGCTGTAGAACATTAATTGTTTGTGCACCAAATGGATGTGTCGACTGCTTATTTGAGTGCTGATTATTGAGTGCTGCTTATTTGAGTGACAGTTTAAGATTGAAGAAATCACTGTATGGGTTCAAGCAAAGTGGACAAGCATGGAAATTGAAGCTAAATAAGGTCTAAATTAAAATGAGGTTAAAGAAATGCACAACTGAACAATGCATGTATTCCAAAAATCACAATAACATGCTTAATATCATCGCAATTTATGTAGACGACCTCATAGCTGCCGGTTCATCCAAAGTTGAACTTAATGACATTAACATGGCAATAGTCAAAGAATTTGATGTAATAACTTTTTGGTAATGGAGTTCGAACGTATGGGCGAAACAGGTTCAATAAAAGTATCCCAGCGGGAATATATAAGCCACTTATTGAGCAATTTTGGAATGCAAGAATGTAAAAAGTTGCCACACCATTTGAAGCGGTGTTCCAGGTAAAATTTACCGCAAATGATTGCATAAAAATTGATGCTACTTAATTTCACTTAGCGGCGCATTAATGTACTTAGCAATTTCCACACGACCGGATATCCTGCACCCAATGAATGAACTTGCGCAGCGTAACAATGATCCACACGCTGACATATGACAGCAATTAAACATATATTACGATACCTGAAAACTAAAATTGGTTTCAAGATAAATTTTTGAAAAGATTGGTAAACCAACAGTTTTTATGAAATTTTTTTGGAAGAGTAACTAAATAGAAAATTTTAATGACTCCAATTTAAAGCCTTTTTTGTGCCCTTTCAGGTGTAGTAATTATATTTTGCCACAAAGCCCAGTTTCAGAGCTTTAGGTCAATAATTAAAATATTAATATTAATGGAAAAACATTATTTTGAAATTTTTTCGGAAGAGTAATTATATACACAATTCTTTAAATTCGATTAACATCGTCACACCAAGTAACGTCAACGGCGCGCTGAATGGTGAAAATGGGAGTTCATGGAAATCTGCAATGCAGAGGGAGTATACGTATCTTATGAAAAACAAGACCTGTGATTTAACTGAATTACTAGTAGAACATAAAGCGGTTGGCTGTAAGTGGGTTTACTCTTTAAAACAAAATAAAAAAGAAATGAATGAACGTTTTAAAGCTAGATTTGTAACCAAAGGTTATAGTTAGAAATATGGCGTGAATTATAAAGAAACTCTTTCACCAGTCGTGAGGTATGCTGATAGATTTATTGCTTTAGCTGTAGAACATGAATTGTTTGTGCACCAAATGGATGTGTCGACTGCTTATTTGAGTGCTGAGTTAGATGATGAAGTGTAAATGGTACAAAGCGAATGTTTCGAGGATACACATAGGATAAAGTTTAAGATTGTAGAAATCACTGTATGGGTTAAAGCAAAGGTTAAATAAGGTCTTAATTAATATGGCGTTCAAGAAATGCACAACTGAACAATGCATGTATACTAAAAATCACAATAACATGTTTAATATCATCGCAATTTATGTAGACGAACTCATAACTGCCGGTTCATCCAAGGTTGAACTTAATGATATTAAAATGGCAATAGCCAAAGAATTTGATGTAATAACTTTTTTCGAAAATGGAAAAAAATGGAGTTCGAACGTATTTTTTAATTTTTTAGGAAAACTAACCATATAGCAAAAACTTAATAAAGCTTACTTGTAGCTTCAATTATATTTATCATAAAACAGTTTATCCAAATTTTTTTTCGAAAATGACGTCAATATATAGCGTCTTTTATGTCCTTTCAGGAATGGTGAAAATGGGAGTTCATGGAAATCTGCAATGCAGAGGGAGTATGCATATTAATATTTTGTTATTGACCTAAAGCTCTGAAACCGGGCTTTGTGGCAAAATAGAATAACAACACCTGAAAGGGCACAAAAAAGGCTTTAAATTGGAGTCATTAAAATTTTCTATTTAGTTACTCTTCCAAAAAAATTTCATATATTAATTAATTTTTTTATTTTCGACCTATAACCCCAAAGCCTGACTTTTTGGAAAAAATTTAATGACTATCTGAAAGCCATAAAAGAACTGCAAGTTGGCTTCATTAAATTTTTGCTTTACTGTTAATCTTCCGAGAAAAGATCAAAGAACTGTGTTTCGGGTAATATTCACAGCTCCGTCTCAAGAAAGTAATGACTTAATCATACAATTAATGGATATGGTTGAGGAAGAAGATACACAAAAAAATAATGTATTAGTGCGCCATAACTCGTCATCTTCAAGAAAAGAGCCGAGGCAAACTAAAACAGTTTTGCTAAAAAAAAATATATGTGTAACTGAAACTTACCATAATGAAGTTTTAAAAAGACTGGATCAAATAATTGCCATTAAGGAAAAGAAATTGGAAATGAGTTCGGAACTACACCAAATTAATATGGAAATTAAGAGGACAGAGCTAAAAATTCGAATAAAAGAGTTGGAGCAACGTGACAAAAATTCGTTTCCAATTCAAAATTTATGAGTCAACAAAAACTAAGTGCAGTTTAACATGTTTTATTTATTTATTTAATCACTAATTTCTTGAGAATTGTTTTGTGTATGTATGTAAGTATATTGAAATTTACCTTTCTGTTTTTTGTTCGTAAATAAAATATACAATCATTAGAAATTAATTGCTTTTTAATTATAATTTTAATTATTTACAACATTTTTGTAAATAAGAACTTATATGTATGTATATGTACGTACAATATGTATTTAATTTGAAAACAAAGAATTTTTAATATTGTCTCTTATTTGCTTTCCTATTTTTGTAATATGTGTATCCGTTTCAGTGTCAAAGTTTATAACTGATTCATCGATATATGTTTGCTGCACATACTCATAATTTGGTACTTTATACATAAAGTATGCAGTACACAGCACACATTGGAAAATTGTGCAACTTTTTGAGGAGTATACCTACTTCTTTTGTCGTGACATAAAATTTTCCATCTGGCTTTCAATATGCCTATAGTTCTTTCAACTACACATCTGGCTTTTGCATGAACGTCATTAAATTCAGACTCCCTTGAGCTTTCTTGAGGACTTCGGTATGGTGTAAGTAACCATGGTTCGAGTGGATAACCAGAATCACCTATATTAATTTTATTTTCTGTTTGTTTGTTAACTCAAGCATATTTCTTACCAAAAAGCCAAAAATTTCGCAAATTCGTCTTGTAGTTTTCTTCTAATAGAATTCTTTCTTCAGACTCCTTCCAGACAAAAGAGTCATGAGCAGCACCACCGTATTTTGAATTTATTGCTAAAATTCTATACTTGTGATCACATATCTGCAAATAAATAATTATTGGTTTCTTTACGATAATTATTATTAACAATACTCACAATCATTGCATTAAGGATATGAAACCCTTTTCTGTTGAAAAACATATGCTCATTTGATGGTTTTTGTAAGCCAAAATAAGTGCCATCTACACAGCCAGTGACTAAAAATGGGTAATGGTAATCGTTATCATATGTGTGAATATGTATATACATAAATCGTGCACAATACTTACTTCCTGGAAGCTTGTATTTTTTCGTAAAAAATTCTTTTGTTTCATCCCAACCATCGGGACTGAATTTTATAAATTTTAGACACAGCTTCGTTTCCAATTCTTCCACTACTCTTGCGAATATTTTGGATAGTGTGCTTTGACTAATGCCGATAAGAAAATCACTTCCGACGGTATTTTGAAACCCTCCGGAAGCCAATAGCAATAAAGTGGTGGCCAACTGTATTTTTGGTGGTACGTCAATTGTCAAATGTGCAGCAAATTCCAACTCCTCCATAATATAGCTAAAAGCTTCCTTTGATACTCTAAAACGTTTTTTAAACCTGTAAAAATAAATGTATAGACGTAATTTTTACAAATTAAGCGGATATAACTTACTCATTGTTCGGCAAGCCCAATGGATCACTAGTGTCTCGGACTTGTCTTCTAATTGAATTTACGTCCGATTCTGACGATGATGAAAAAAAAATAGATTTGCGTCCATGTCACCGATTAAACAAAAAGAAAAACTTTCAAAATTAAAAATGAAATTGGAACTTCTGTTGATAATTTATTATTTTTTTGCTTTTTTAACATATGTTTTTGTTTACTTATTTCTGGTGTTGGTAAAGTATTTTTTTTTAACTTTTCCAACACTGTACCAAAAAAATTGATTCGCAATGTATCGAGTCCCATCATCAGAAAAACTCGTACAATCGAAATAAATTTAGATACGAGTTTATTACGATCACGAGTCCCGTATTTAGCCCCCAGGTTTCAGAGCTTTAGGTCAATAATTAAAATATTAGTATTAATGGAAGAACAGTATTTTGGAATTTTTTAGTGTCCTCAACATATTATCTATTCCACTTTCTGAAATTATGCAAAAGAAATCATCTACGTATTTAGTCATTATTCTTGGTCTAATGTTCACATTGTGTACATAATTCATTTTCTGATTGTAATATCTCAGATAATTTTGTGTTTAATTGTTTTTTGGGATTTGGTAATAAGGATTAGGAAAGGATTTAAATTCCTATTTTGATTATTATATTTAATAAACTAATTTTTTGACATATTGTCATTGTACTATTATAATATGAAATTTATTTGTTGGGTGGTTAAGCAATGTGTATATGCATTTCATTGGTGCTTCTTACCAAATCGTCAGTAGACTTCAACCACAGTTTTCAAAGTTTCAAACTTCTCAACTTATTAAAAGACTTCCAGAACCATCTCAGAATTATGTTAAATAAATTAACTATAAAAATTCACAAACAATTTCAAAAAATCACATTATAATAAGTGTAGCAGGCTATGAAACTTATAAAAACCAAACCCAACAAACAACTTTTATTCGATACGACTCTATTTTATTTTTCTATACCTTTATACAATTAGAAATCCCTTGGATTTCTAATTAATATATATCCATTTTTATATTATATTAATATAATATATATGTATATATATATATATATATATATATATATATATATATATATATATTATATATATATATAATATAATATATATACATATAATTATATATATATATAATATATATAATATATATACATATAATTATAAATATATATATATATATATATATATATATATATAAATGAATATATTTGAGGGGTTTTAGCTAGTTCGTTTGCGCATTTCACTGGGGCTAATGCGGATTATCAGGGAACCTTTGCCCGACATTTCTTAAGTTTACTAAAGATATTTATTTTATGCTTCCACTTTACTAAATGAGAAGCTTTGAAACAGTAAACATAAGTAGTAAAGTGGAAGTATGAAATAAATGTATTTAGTTATCTTAAGAACTTGATGATCTGCGTTAGCCCCAGTGAAATGCGCATAGGAGCTAGCTAACCACTTTGAATTTTTCAATAAGATTTTGGGAAAAAGAGCTAGCACATAATTAAAACCCCCCAAAAAAAAAATAGTATTCCTTAAAAAATTAAAAATGTATTTTCGTTTCCAAGTAACGTCGTTTATTTTTGCTAATTAAAACTATTTTTTAATTTAGGAAATATAAGATTGGTTTTGAAATTAAAATTTCTATTCCAGGATTGGATAACGGCAACATTTTATAATAAATGAAAGTGACTAAGATGTTTACAAATTGCAATATTTTAAAAAAAATTATTTCACGCATCATAATAAGTTTTATTGGTATAAAAACACAAAGCAATTTAAAATTTCAGTTCAGAGTCCACAAATTGTTTTTTCACACATAGAAGTAACCAAAGAGTCAACTAATTTAAACATTTTTTTTTTCAGGAAAAACAAAATTCGTATCAAATATTTAAAATAAATCAAAATTTCGTGGGATGGATTCTTGCTATATCCAATATGGTGACATATATGTAGTTTTCCTTAAATAAAACCGAAATTGGAAAATTAAAATTTCGTTTCCATATATATCCAATATGGTGACATATATGTAATTTTCCTTAAATAAAACCGAAATTGGAAAATTAAAATTTCGTTTCCAGGGGTGGAAAATCTTGAATATGTTTTATTTATAAAAGTAACAAAAAAATGCAACTGAAAGTGTTTTTTTTTTCGCTTACTGAAGCTACTTCATAAATTAAAAATCAAAAAATTGATACTTAAAAATATATGTAATGCCAGACGTACGTTGGTGAAGGAAGATTCGGCATATCCGAATGTAGCACTTTTACTTGTTTTTTAATATTTTCGAAAGAGTAACAATATTTTTTATGAAAAGTGGTGTAATTTTCTTCTTGCCACAAAGTCAGGGTTAAACGTTGTAGTTCAAAAATTAAAAACTAATATTAATCGAAAAGCAGTAGTTTAACTTTGTTCGGAAAATTAACAATATAGCAAATATTAAATGAAGCGAATTTGTAGCCTATCTTATGCCCTTTAAAGTGGTGTAACTAAATTTTTGCCAGAAAGTCAGGTTTGGGAGTTGTTCTTTGAAAATTGGAAAATTAATATTAATCGAAAACTATTTTTCGAATTATTAATAATATAGCAAAAGCTTAATAACGCCAATTAATAGCCCCTTTTATGCCGTTTCAGGTCGTGTAACTATGTTTTTGCAACAAAGTTAGGTTTAAAACTTGTAGATCGAAAACTTAAAATTTAATATTCATACAAAAACTATCTTTCGAAATTTCTTCGGAAGATTAACAATAAGCAAAATAACTCTTAATTGTAGCCATTCTTATGCCCTTTCAAATGGTGTTATTTAAGTTTTGCGACAAAGGTTTGGGAGTAGTAGGTCAAATATTAAAATATTAATATTAATCGCAAAACAGTTTTTTGAAATTTTTTTCGGAAGATCAACAATTAAGCAAAGATTTAATGAAGTTAACATTAGACTTTTTTGTGCCCTTTCAGGTAATGTATTTCAATTTTTACAACAGTCAGGTTTGAGAGTTGTAGATTGAAACTTTAAGAATTAAAATTATTATAAAAACTGTTTTTTTTTTAATTTCTTAGGAAAATTAACCATATAGCAAAAACTTAATAAAGCTTACTTGTAGCTTCAATTATATTTATCATAAAACAGTTTATCCAAATTTTTTTTCGAAAATGACGTCAATATATAGCGTCTTTTATGTCCTTTCAGGAATGGTGAAAATGGGAGTTCATGGAAATCTGCAATGCAGAGGGAGTATGCATATCTTATGAAAAACAAGACCTGGGATTTAACTGCATTACCAGTAGAACATAAAACGGTTGGCTGTAAGGTGTTTTACTCTTTAAAACAAAATAAAAAAGAAATGAATGAACGTTTTAAAGCTAGACTTGTAACCAAAGGTTATAGTTAGAAATATGGCATGAATTATAAAGAAACTTTTTCACCAGTCGTGAGGTATGCTCATAGACCATTAATTCTTTGTGCACCAAATGGATGTGTCGACTGGTTGTTTGAGTCCAGTTCTAGATGATGAAGTATATATAGTACAAACCAAATGTTTCGAAGATACACATAGGCCAGATAAATTTTGAGATTGAAGAAATCACTGTATGGGTTAAAGCAAAGGTTAAATAAGGTCTTAATTAAAATGGGGTTCAAGAAATGCAAAACTGAACAATGCATGTATACTAAAAATCACAATAACATCTTTAATATCATCGCAATTTATGTAGACGACCTCATAACTGGCGGTTCATCCAAGGTTGAACTTAATGATATTAAAATGGCAATAGCCAAAGAATTTGATGTAATAACTTTTTTCGAAAATGGAAAAAAATGGAGTTCGAACGTATTTTTTAATTTTTTAGGAAAACTAACCATATAGCAAAAACTTAATAAAGCTTACTTGTAGCTTCAATTATATTTATCATAAAACAGTTTATCCAAATTTTTTTTTTTCGAAAAATTAATAATATAGCTAAATCTTAATGACGGCAATATATAGCGTCTTTGATGTCCTTTCAGGTAGTTTACTTCAATTTTTGCAACAAAGTCAGTTTTGCGAGTTTGAAAAACAGTTTTTCGAAATTTCTTGGGGAGATTAACAATATAGCATAAATTTAATCAAGCCAACTTGTAGCTTTTTTTATGCCCTATCATATGGTGCAATTCAAGTCTTACGAGAAAATCAGTTTTGGGAGTAGAATGTCAAAAATTAAGAAATTAATTATTTTGAAATTTTTTTCGGACGCCAATATGTGGCTATTTTTATGCCCTTTCAGGTGGTATATTTCGATTTTCGACACAAAGCCATGTTGTTGAATGTAAGGTCGAAAATTAAAAATATTAATGGAAAATAAATGTTTTCGGAAGAGTAAACACACAGCCAAATTTTATTTGCCGGTTTTAACTGCCGGTTCATCCAAGGTTGTACTTAATGACATTAAAATGGCAATAGCCAAGGAATTTGATGTAATATCTTTTTGGTAATGGAGTTCGAACGTATTGGCGAAACAGGTTCAATAAAAGTATCCCAGCGGGAATATATAAGCCATTTATTAAGCAATTTTGGAATGCAAGAATGTAAAAAGTTGCCACACCATTTGAAGCGGTGTTCCAGGTTTGAAACTTGGTATTATTTTCAAGTTTATTCTTTTCTATATCTGTAGTAATCTTATTTCTGTGAAGTTCGTCAACAATATTATTATTTTTTTAGTTTAGTAGTTTTAGGTTGAAAATTAAAACCTGACTTTTTGGGAAAAATTGCATGTCAGTGTCTGGAAGATAATAAAAAAACAACAATGAAATATTTGCTGTAATGTTAATCTTCCAAAAAAAATTAAAAAAACTGTGTTTCGATTAATATTATATATTTAATTTTCCTATATCTGACTTTATGGCAAAAATTAATTACACCCCTTGAAAGGGCTCGAAAAAATTTCGAAAAAGTCTTTTTCGATTAATATAGTCAGGATAAGTGAAAAATATTTCTGCAATTATCTGACAGCATTTCTTCATTGGGAACATATCCAATGCCGATTATGACTTTGGAGTAAACATCACGAAATTGATGATACTGTGCACTTTGGTTATCACCATACAAATGTAAAGGTGCATCTTCTGAATAACCTAGTTCTTGCTTCTTTAGCTGCTAAAGGTAAAGCAATCTATTCTACTTCGGTGCTTCTCAAGGCAACTACATTTTGCTTCTTGGCCTCCGAAGAGAATACACAATTAGCTTTATAAAAGCAAAACCTAAATATGACTTCCTTTATGTAGCATCACTACCTAAGTCTGCATCCGCAAATCCAACTGTTGGTTTACCAATCTTTTCAAAAATTTAGCTTGAAACCAATTTTAGTTTTCAGGTATCGTAATATATGTTTAATTGCTGGCATATCTCAGCGTGTGAATCGTTGTTACGCTGCGCAAGTTTATTCACTGGGTGCAGGATATCCGGTCGTGTGGAAATTGCTAAGTACATTAATGCGCCGATGGCTAAGTGATTATAAGTAGCATCAATTGTTGTGCAATCATTCGCGGTACATTTTACCTGGAACACCGCTTCAAATGGTGTGGCAACTTTTTACGTTCTTGCATTCCAAAATTGCTCAATAAATGGCTTATATATTCCCGCTGGGATACTTTTATTTTTTCATTAAATTTTTGCTTTACTAATATTATATACTAATTTTCGGCCTACAACTCCCAAACCTGACTTTTTGGACAAAATATAATGAGTCTATTTGAAAGCCATAAAATAACTTCAAGTTAGCTTCATTAAGATTTTGATTTACTTTTAATCTTCCGAGAAAAGCGCAAAGAACTGTGTTTCGACCTAGAACTCCCAAACCTGAAGTCTTGGCAAAACTTTATATACACCATATGAAAGGGCAGAAAAAAAGGCTACCAGTTGGCGTAATGAAATTTCTTGCTGTATGGTTACTATTCCGAAAAAATTTCAAACTACTGTTTTCCCATTAATACTAATATATTATTATTCGACCTACAACTCCGAAATTTAGATTTATGGCAGAAATTGAATTACTCCAGCTGAAACTGCATAAAAAAGGCTGCAAATGGGCGAAATCATTGTTTCGAAAAAAATTTCGATAAACTGTTTTTCGATTAAATCAATTGATTTAATTTCGACGTACAACACTTTAGCCTGAATTTGTGCCAAAAATTGAATTACACATTTAGGGCATAAAAAGGCTATATTGTTGATCTTCCGAAGAAATTTTTATTATATAATATTAGTAAAGCAAAAATTTTATGAAGCTAACTTGCAGTTGTTTTATGGCTTTCAGATAGTCATTAAATTTTTTCGAAAAAGTCAGGTTTGGGAGCTTAGGTCGAAATTAAAAAATTAATTATTATATGAAATTTTTTTGGAAGAGTAACTAAATAGAAAAATTTAATGACTCCAATTTAAAGCCTTTTTTGTGCCCTTTCAGGTGTAGTAATTCTATTTTGCCACAAAGCCAGGTTTCAGAGCTTTAGGTCAATAATTAAAATATTAATATTAATGGAAAAACATTATTTTGAAATTTTTTCGGAAGAGTAATTATATACACAATTCTTTAAATTCAATTAACATCATCACACCAAGTAACGTCAACGTGAAAATGAATGGTGAAAATGGGAGTTCATGGAAATCTGCAATGCATATCTTAGGAAAAACAAGACCTGGGATTTAACTGAATTACCAGTATATAATAAATCGGTTGGCTGTAAATAAGGTCTTAATTAAAATGAGGTTCAAGAAATACAAAAATCACAATAACATGCTTAATATCATCGCAATTTATGTAGACGACCTCATAGCTGCCGGTTCATCCAAAGTTGAACTTAATGACATTAATATGGCAATAGGCAAAGAATTTGATGTAATAACTTTTTGGTAATGGAGTTCGAACGTATTGGCGAAACAGGTTCAATAAAAGTATCCCAGCGGGAATATATAAGGCATTTATTGAGCAATTTTGGAATGCAAGAATATAAAAAGTTGCCACACCATTTGAGGCGGTGTTCCAGGTAAAATGTACCGCGAATGATTGCACAAAAATTGATGCTACTTATAATCACTTAGCCATCGGCGCATAAATGCACTTAGCAATTTCCACACGACCGGATATCCTGCACACAGTGAATAAACTTGTGCAGCGTAACAATGATCCACACGCTGAGATATGACAGCAATTAAACATATATTGGTTTCAAGATAAATTTTTGAAAAGATTGGTAAACCATCAGTTGGATTTGCAGATGGATTTGAAATACCATCATGTTCGTGTATTTACTCCAAAGTCATAATTGGCATTGGATATGTTCCCAATGAAGAAATGCTGTCAGATAATAGCAGAAATATTTTTCAGTTATCCTGACTATATTAATCGAAAAAGACTTTTTCGAAATTTTTTCGAGCCCTTTCAAGGGGTGTAATTAATTTTTGCCACAAAGTCAGATTTAGGAATTGTAGGTCGAAAATTAAATATATAATATTAATCGAAACACAGTTTTTTGAATTTTTTTTTGGAAGATTAACATTGCAGCAAATATTTCATGAAGCTAACTTGTAGTTTTTTTCCAGACATTGACATGCAATTTTTCTCCAAAAGTCAGGTTTTAATTTTCAACCTAAAACTACTAAACTAAAAAAATAATAATATTGTTGACGAACTTCACAGAAATAGGATTATTACAGATATAGAAAAGAATAAACTTAAAAATAATATTGCTGTAGCACCTAGACTATATATGGTTTACCTAAAATTCATAAAGATCAGTTTCCATTTAGACCAATTTGTTGTTATGTAAATTCACCATCCTATCATCTATGTAAATATATTATAGATATTGTTAAGAATTTAAAATTATTTGATTATTGAACCTAGAAATAGGTAATGATGAAAGATTAGTTTCATTTGATGTAGGATCTTTATTTCCCAGTATACTACTTGATTTGGCAATAAATACTATTGAGCAAATTTGGGATACAATAGAGAGATATGCAGAGATATATAAAAGCTTATTTTTAAGAATATTTAGATTTTGTATAGAAGATAATAGATATTTTCAATATGATGGAAATATATATATTTACAAAAACAAGGTCTGCCAATGGGATCTCCAGCTTCTCCTATAATGGCTGATATTGTTATGGAAAGATTGCTTGACAATTGTATTGAGCGAGTGAACATTAGACCAAGAATAATGACTAAATACGCAGATGATATATTTTGCATGATTTCAAAAAGTGGAATAGATAATAAGGACACTAAAAAATTCCGAAAAAATTCCAAAATACTGTTCTTCCATTAATACTAATATTTTAATTATTGACCTAAAGCTCTGAAACCTTTGTGGCAAAATAGAATTACAACACATGAAAGGGCACAAAAAATGCTATTTTTGCTATTTAGTTACTCTTCCAAAAACATTTCAAATATGATAATTAATCTTTTAATATTCGACCAATAACTCCCAAGCCTGGCCTTGTTGCAAGAATTGAATATAGTAAATTGCTAATCTTCCGAAGAAATTTAGAAAAACGGTTTTTCGATTAAAATAATTTTTTAAATTTTGTACGCACAACTCCAAAAGCTGGCTTAGTGGTAAAAATTGAGCTACACCATTTTAAAGAAAGGCTACAAATTTGCTTTATTAAATTTTTGCTTTACTGTATATAAAAAAAAAAATTGTGTTTCTCTTTATATTAATATTCTCTTTATATAATTGATAATTTAATTTTCATCCTAAAACTACTAAACCTGCCTTTTTGGAAAAAATTGCATGACAATGTCTAGAAGATCATGAAAAAACTACAAGTTAGCTTCATCAAATATTTGCTGTAATATTAACCTTTGAAAAAAAAATTCAAAATACTGTGTTTCGGTTAATATTAATTTTTTAATTTTCGACCTAGAGCTCCCAAACGTCTTGGCAAAACTCTATATACACCATATGAAAGGGCAGGAAAACAGGCTACGAATTGGCGTAATGAAATTGTTTGCTGTATGGTTGCTCTTCCGAAAACATTTCAAACTACTGTTTTCGCATACTCCACCTGAAACGGCATGAAAAAGGCTGCAAATTGGAGACATTATTGTTTCGAAAAACTGTTTTTCGATTAATACAATTGATTTAATTTCGACGTACAACTCTTAAGCCTGAATTTTTGCCAAAAATTTAATTACACATAGGGCATAAAAAGGCTACACAATTGGCGTCCTTAAAAATTTTCTATATGGTTACTCTCTCGAAAACATTTCAAAATACTGTTAATTTAGTATTTTCCATTAATATTAGTATTTTAATACATGACCTGCAACTCCAAAATTTGGCTTTGTGGAATAAAGGGCATAAAAAAGGCTACAAATTAGCGTAATAAGGCTACACAATTGGCGTTCTTAAAAATTTGATACATGGTTACTCTTCCGAAAACATTTAATTTTCCATTAATATGAAAGTTTTAATTTCCGACCTTACATTCAACAACCTGGCTTTGTGGCGAAAATTGAAATATACCACCTGAAAGGGCATAAAAATGGCCACATATTGGCGTCCGATAAAAATTTCAAAATACATTAATTAATTTCTTAATTTTTGACATACTACTCCGAAAACTGATTTTTTCGTAAGACTTGAATTGCACCATATGAAAGGGCATAAAAAAAGCTACAAGTTGGGTTTATTAAATTTTTGCTATATTGTTAATCTCCCGAACAAATTTCGAAAATCTGTTTTTCAACCTCCCAAACCTGACTTCGTTGCAAAAATTTAAGTATACCACCTGAAAGAACACAAAAGAGGCAATATATTAACGTTATTAAGGTTTTGCTATATTATAAATTTTTCGAAAAAAAATTTGTTTGATTATTTTCGTATTTTGTTGGCAAATAATTTTCATATTGTTGTTTTATAAACAATAATTATTTTTTCACATCAAATTTAAAAAAAAAATTAATTTCCTGAAGAAATCACACAAAGGAGTGACGAAATATTGAAAAACAATTTTAAAAATAGGAACATATTGATTTTAAAAGCTAATAAAGGTAATGCTACAGCAGCTATTGACAAACAAGATCATAATATACGTATTAATAACATCATATTAGATACTTCAAAATATTCTATGCTAAATAGAGACCCAACTAGCAAATTAATGAAAATCAACAATAATATTGTTGACGAACTTCACAGAAATAGGATTATTACGGATATAGAAAAGAATAAACTTAAAAATAATATTGCTGTAGCACCTAGACTATATATGGTATACCTAAAATTCATAAAGATCAGTTCCCATTTAGACCAATTTGTTGTTATGTTAATTCACAATCCTATCATCTATGTAAATATATTATAGATATTTTGAAAAAGATTACTGAAAATTCAGTATATAATGTTAAGGATGGGTTAGAATTTAAAAACAGATTATTGAACCTAGAAATAGGTAATGATGAAAGATTAGTTTCATTTGATGTAGTATCTTTATTTCCCAGTATAGCAGTTGATTTGGCAATAAATACTATTGAGAAAAATGGGATATAATAGAGAGATATACAGAGATAGATAAAAGCTTATTTTAAGAATATTGAGATTTTGAATAGAAGATAATAGATATTTTCAATATGATGGAAATATATATTTACAAAAACAAGGTCTGCCAATGGGATCTCCAGTTTTTTCTATAGTGGCTGATATTTTTATGGAGAGATTGCTTGACAATTGCATTGAGCGAGTGAACATTAGACCAAGAATAATGACTAAATATGTCGATGATTTATTTTGCATAATTTCAGAAAGTGGAATAGATAATCTGTTGAGGACACTAAATGAGCTTAGGAAAAATTATTAATTACTATTCTAAGCATAATAAAAAAGTTATTATAAACACAGCTAGGAATTTTGTGGATAATTTTCTAACAATTAGTGATAGTATATTTCATAGGAAAAATAAGAATAGAATTAAATACATATTAAGGAATAATGATTTTCTAATTTGGTTAATAAATAAATTAATATATCACTATAGATTAAGAAGTAGTAACATTAATAGAAATATAAATGAACCAAAAATATACTAATCCTTAACTTATGAATTTGTGATGCTGAAAAATATAGAGTAGCTTATAGAACACATAATACATTAAACATATTTTTAAGTAAGACAAAGGATAAAATAGATAAATTAGATAAATCAAATTTAGTTTATAAAATACCTTGTAATGGAAATGACAATGAGGATTGTAATAAGGTGTATATAGGTACAACTAAGAATAAGTTAAAAACTAGGATAGCAGGACATAAGACTGATCAAAGATATAGAGATATTAATTCGCAGAAAACAGCGTTATCTTCACATGGCTAGATTTAATCATTATCCAAATTTTGAAAATGTTTCAATATTTAACACAGAAAACAATTATAAACGTAGATTTATGTTAGAAATGTTACACATAATATATACACCAATCTCAAATAGGATTAACTTTAAGGCAGATACAGCATATGTAGCTCAAAATTATAGACACTTAGTTAATAAAAGATAGAGTTTTAAATTTAAATGTACATATGTATATGTTTAAGTATTTTGTTATTGTTCACATATATGTATTTCAATTAAAATTGTTTAAAATTTTCTAAAATTTGATGAATAATATGTGTATATATTAATATATACATATGCGTATATACATGTTAATTGTATAAGTTTATAAAAAGCATAAGTATGTATGAATAGGTATGAATACATACAGGTGTAAAGTTATGAAATGTTTAAAGAAAAATATTTTTGATTTATGTATACATCTTTAATCTTTTGTTATTATATGTCTTTTAAATTTATATAAATTTGTTTATAAACATCTTGAATTTCGTTTTAAGATATCTATGTATATATAAGTAGGATTGGAAATTCATTTTAGAAATCTTCACATTTTTAATATATGCATGTATTGATTTAAATTGTATATTATTGTTCCTATATTTTAAATTTATAAAAAAAAAAAAATTAATGTTTGAATCTTTTTGTATTTTGTTGACAAATAATTTTCATATTGTTGTTTTTTAAACAAAAATTATTTTTTCACATCAAATTAAAAAAAAAAAATAAATAAATTTCCTGAAGAAGTCACACAAAGAAGTGACGAAATATTGAAAAACAATTTTATAATATAATAAAAATAAAGAGACTTTAAGCTTAATAAATGTTAGACCACATTATTAATCAAGAAGAGGTCAAGAAACTAGAAGAAATAAAAATTTCAAGAGCACCCAATAAACAAAGACAATAAAAGGAGAAAAATATGAACTACAGCAGGTTTAAAAAGAATTATCAAGTCAGAGGCCTTATTAATAGATTGAAGACCATGAGGGATAAAATTATCAGGACATTTTAAGAATATTGAGATTTTGAATAGAAGATAATAGATATTTTCAATATGATGGAAATATATATATACAAAAACAAGGTCTGCCAATGGGATCTTCAGCTTCTTCTATAGTGGCTGATATTGTTATGGAGAGATTGCTTGACAATTGTATTGAGCGAGTGAACATTAGACCAAGAATAATGATGCATAATTTCAGAAAGTGGAATAGACAATATGTTGAGGACACTAAATGACTTTAATAATAGTATTCTATTTTTTCATTATAATAGTATTTCAATTAATAATAGTATTCAATGATTTCAAATATAGACGTGTTAACATCGCTAAGTGTTGAGTAGTAAAAATACTTGTGTAAATAAAGTAATAAATAAAGTGTTGCCGCATAATATTTCTAAAATTAATTTGTCCGTGTTTTAATTTGATGCAATAAAACGAATCCTTGAAGGATAATTATTAAGGAATAATGATTTTCCTATTTGGTTAATAAATAAATTAATATATAAATATAGATTAAGAAGTAGTAACATTAATAGAAATATAAATGAACCAAAAATATACAAATCCTTAACTTATGTATCTGGATTATCAGAACGCATTGGTAAATCAGGAATTTGTGATTCTGAAATATATACAGTAGCTTATAGAACACATAATACATTAAACAGATTTTTTAGTAAGACAAAGGATAAAATAGATAAATTAGATAAATCAAATTTAGTTTATAAAATACCTTGTAATGGAAATGACAATGAGGATTGTAATAAGGTGTTAAAAACTAGGATAGCAGGACATAAGACTGATCAAAGATATAGAGATATTAATTCGCAGAAACCAGCATTATCTTCACATTGTACTAGATTTAATCATTGAACTTTGAAAATGTTTCAATATTAAACACAGAAAACAATTATAAACGTAGATTTATGTTAGAAATGTTACACATAATATATACACCAATCTCAAATAGGATTAATTTTAAGGCAGATACAGCATATGTAGCTCAAAATTAGAGAGATATACAGAGATAGATAAAAGCTTATTTTAAGAATATTGAGATTTTGAATAGAAGATAATAGATATTTTCAATATGATGGAAATATATATTTACAAAAACAAGGTCTGCCAATGTGATCTCCAGCTTCTTCTATAGTGGCTGATATTGTTACGGAGAGGTTGCTTGACAATTGTATTGAGCGAGTGAACATTAGACCAAGAATAATGACTAATATGTCGATGATTTATTTTGCATAATTTCAGAAAGTGGAATAGATAATATGTTGAGGAGACTAAATGACTTTAATAATAATAGTATTCAATTTTTTCATTATAAAAGTATTTCAATTAATAATAGTATTCAATGATTTCAAATATAGACGTGTTTACATCGCAAAGTGTTGAGTAGTAAAAATACTCGTGTAAATAAAGTAATAAATAAAGTTTTGCCGGATTATATTTCTAAAATTAATTTGTCCGTGTTTTAATTTGATGCAATAAAACGAATCCTTGAAGGATAAGTAATAAAACCGTTTTTAAGAAAAGGTCTAAAAACGTAACGTTAATAAATAAATTAATATATCAATATAGATTAAGAAGTAGTAACATTAATAGAAATATAAATGAACCAAAAATATACAAATCCTTAGCTTATGTATCTGGATTATCAGAACGCATTGGTAAATCAGGAATTTGTGATTCTGAAAAATATACAGTAGCTTATAGAACACATAATACATTAAACAGATTTTTTAGTAAGACAAAGGATAAAATAGATAAATTAGATAAATCAAATTTAGTTTATAAAATACCTTGTAATGGAAATGACAATGAGGATTGTAATAAGGTGTATATAGTTTCAACTAAGAATAAGTTAAAAACTAGGATAGCAGGACATAAGACTGATCAAAGATATAGAGATATTAATTCGCAGAAAGCAGCATTATCGTCACATTGTGCTAGATTTAATCATTATCCAAAAATGTTTCAATATTTAACACAGAAAACAATTATAAACGTAGATTTATGTTAGAAATGTTACACATAATATATACACCAATCTCAAATAGGATTAATTTTAAGGCAGATACAGCATATGTAGCTCAAAATTATAGACAGTTAGTTAATAAAAGATAGGGTTTTAAATTTATATGTACATATGTATATGTTTAAGTATTTTGTTATTGTTCACATATATTTAGTTCAATTAAAATTGCTTAAAATTTTCTAAAATTTGATGAATAAAATGTGTATATATTAATATATACATATGCGTATATACATGTTAATTGTATAAGTTTATAAAAAAAATAAGTA
The DNA here is from genome assembly GCA_963675445.1 of Linnaemya vulpina. Lineage (NCBI taxonomy): Eukaryota > Metazoa > Arthropoda > Insecta > Diptera > Tachinidae > Linnaemya > Linnaemya vulpina. The sequence goes on from OY776282.1 coordinate 1,315,868, forward strand.
TGTAAGAATAGGTATGAATATATACATGTGTAACGTTATAAAATGTTTAAAGAAAAATATTTTTGATTTATATATACATCTTTAATTTTTTGTTATTATATGTCTTTTAAATTTATATAAATTTGTTTATAAACATCTTGAATTTCGTTTTAAGATATCTATGTATATATAAGTAGGATTGGAAATTCATTTTAGAAATCTTCACATTTTTAATATATGCATGTATTGATTTAAATTGTATATTATTGTTCCTATATTTTAAATTTATAAAAAAAAAAAATTAATGTTTGAATCTTTTTGTATTTTGTTGACAAATAATTTTCATATTGTTGTTTTTTAAACAAAAATTATTTTTTCACATCAAATTAAAAAAAAAAAATAAATAAATTTCCTGAAGAAGTCACACAAAGAAGTGACGAAATATTGAAAAACAATTTTATAATATAATAAAAATAAAGAGACTTTAAGCTTAATAAATGTTAGACCACATTATTAATCAAGAAGAGGTCAAGAAACTAGAAGAAATAAAAATTTCAAGAGCACCCAATAAACAAAGACAATAAAAGGAGAAAAATATGAACTACAGCAGGTTTAAAAAGAATTATCAAGTCAGAGGCCTTATTAATAGATTGAAGACCATGAGGGATAAAATTATCAGGACATTTTAAGAATATTGAGATTTTGAATAGAAGATAATAGATATTTTCAATATGATGGAAATATATATATACAAAAACAAGGTCTGCCAATGGGATCTTCAGCTTCTTCTATAGTGGCTGATATTGTTATGGAGAGATTGCTTGACAATTGTATTGAGCGAGTGAACATTAGACCAAGAATAATGACTAAATATGCCGATGATTTATTTTGCATAATATCAGAAATTGGAATAGATAATATGTTGAGGACACTAAATGACTTTAATAATAGTATTCAATTTTTTCATTATAATAGTATTTCAATTAATAATAGTATTCAATGATTTCAAATATAGACGTGTTAACATCGCAAAGTGTTGAGTAGTAAAAATACTCGTGTAAATAAAGTAATAAATAAAGTGTTGCCGCATTATATTTCTAAAATTAATTTGTCCGTGTTTTAATTTGATGCAATAAAACGAATCCTTGAAGGATAAGTAATAAAACCGTTTTTACGAAAAGGTCTAAAAACGTAACAATATTAAGGAATAATGATTTTCCAATTTGGTTAATAAATAAATTAATATATCAATATAGATTAAGAAGTAGTAACATTAATAGAAATATAAATGAAACAAAAATATACAAATCCTTAACTTATGTATCTGTATTATCAGAACGCATTTTTAAATCAGGAATTTGTGATTCTGAAAAATATACAGTAGCTTATAGAACACATAATACATTAAACAGATTTTTTAGTAAGACAAAGGATAAAATAGATAAATCAAATTTAGTTTATAAAATACCTTGTAATGGAAATGACAATGAGGATTGTAATAAGGTGTATATAGGTACAACTAAGAATAAGTTAAAAACTAGGATAGCAAGACATAAGACTGATCAAAAATATAGAGATATTAATTCGAAGCAAACAGCATTATCTTCACATTGTGCTAGATTTAATCATTATCCAAACTTTGAAAATGTTTCAATATTTAACACAGAAAACAATTATAAACGTAGATTTATGTTAGAAATGTTAAACATAATATATACACCAATCTCAAATAGAATTAATTTTAAGGCAGATACAGCATATGTAGCTCAAAACTATAGACACTTAGTTAATAAAAGGTAGAGTTTTAAATTTAAATGTACATATGTATATGTTTAAGTATTTTGTTATTGTTCACATATATTTAGTTCAATTAAAATTTTCTAAAATTTGATGAATAATATGTGTATATATTAATATATACATATGCGTATATACATGTTAATTGTATAAGTTTATAAAAAACATAAGTATGTATGAATATATACATGTGTAAAGTTATGAAATGTTTAAAGAAAAATATTTGTAATTTATATATACATCTTTAATTTTTTGTTATTATATGTCTTTTAAATTTATATAAATTTGCTTATAAACATCTTGAATTTCGTTTTAAGATATCTATGTATATATAAGTAGGATTGGAAATTCATTTTTGAAATCTTCAGTTTTTTAATATATGCATGTATTGATTTAAATTGTATATTATTGTTTCTATATTTTAAATTTATAAAAAAAAATTATAATTGTTTGAATCTTTTTGTATTTTGTTGACAAATAATTTTCATATTGTTGTTTTTTAAAGAAAAATTATTTTCTCACATCAACTTAAAAAAAAAATAAAACAAATAAATTTCCTGAAGAAGTCACACAAAGGAGTGACGAAATATTGAAAAACAATTTTATAATATTATAAAAATAAGGAGACCTTAAGCTTAATAAATGTTAGATCACATTATTAATCAAGAAGAGGCCAAAAAACTAGAAGAATTAAAAATTTCAAGAGCACCCAATAAACAAAGACAATAAAAGGAGAAAAATATGAGCTACAGCAGGTTTAAAAAGAATTATCAAGTCAGAGGCCTTATTAACAGATTCAAGACCATGAGGGATAAAATTATCAGGACATCATAACAAAATTTATTTCAAGAGCAACAAAGAATATATCAGGTATTTTCAAATTGGAGGGAGTTCCGGCAATACAGAGTATAATTTATAGGTATACAAATGACATACATTTTATGTATGTCATTTGTGAGATAAATGTAGTTAAAATAAACTTGAGTAGACATCTTAATAGAATAAAATTAAAAAATGTCTTACAATATGAAGATAGATTAACCATAGCATTAAATGAAAAGATAAAAAGAATTTATAAGAAGAAATTCGATTGTTTAAACGATTTACAAAGAGAGGAATAAAATTTAATAACAAATGGTTTATAAATAGAACTAGTTATGATATACCAATAGACGTACAGTGGACTCTTTCATTAGTACCGAAACATGCATTACCTACTAAGAGAGAAGGATTTCCAATGTTAAAAATGCTAGCAGATGGAGAAGATATAATTCATACTAAAATTGATAGTGAAGAGCAGGATATATATATGTTAGACAAAGTAACGGAAACAGAAATATTTTTAAAGAAAAATAGGAACATATTGATTTTAAAAGCTGATAAAGGTATTGCAACAGTAGGTATTGACAAACAAGATTAAAATATACGTATTAATAACATCATATTAGATACTTCAAAATATTCATTGCTAAATAGAGACCCAACTAGCAAATTAAGGAAAATGAATAATAATATTGTTGACGAACTTCACAGAAATAGGATTATTACAGATATAGAAAAGAATAAACTTAAAAATAATATTGCTGTAGCACCTAAAATTCATAAAGATCAGTTCCCATTGAGACCAATTTGTTGTTATATAAATTCACCATCCTATCATCTATGTAAATATATACTGAAAATTCAGTATATAATGTTAAGAATTTAAAATTATTTGATTATTTAACCTAGAAATAGGTAAAGATTAAAGATTAGTTTCATTTGATGTAGTATGTTTATTTCCCAGTATACCAGTTGATTTGGCAATAAATACTATTGAGCAAAAATGGGATATAATAGAGAGATATACAGAGATAGATAAAAGCTTATTTTAAGAATATTGAGATTTTGAATAGAAGATAATAGATATTTTCAATATGATGGAAATATATATTTACAAAAGCAAGGTCTGCCAATGGGATCTCCAGCTTCTTCTATAGTGGCTGATATTGTTATGGAGAGATTGCTTGACAATTGTATTGAGTGAGTGAACATTAGACCAAGAATAATGATGCATAATTTCAGAAAGTGGAATAGACAATATGTTGAGGACACTAAATGACTTTAATAATAGTATTCTATTTTTTCATTATAATAGTATTTCAATTAATAATAGTATTCAATGATTTCAAATATAGACGTGTTAACATCGCTAAGTGTTGAGTAGTAAAAATACTTGTGTAAATAAAGTAATAAATAAAGTGTTGCCGCATAATATTTCTAAAATTAATTTGTCCGTGTTTTAATTTGATGCAATAAAACGAATCCTTGAAGGATAATTATTAAGGAATAATGATTTTCCTATTTGGTTAATAAATAAATTAATATATAAATATAGATTAAGAAGTAGTAACATTAATAGAAATATAAATGAACCAAAAATATACAAATCCTTAACTTATGTATCTGGATTATCAGAACGCATTGGTAAATCAGGAATTTGTGATTCTGAAATATATACAGTAGCTTATAGAACACATAATACATTAAACAGATTTTTTAGTAAGACAAAGGATAAAATAGATAAATTAGATAAATCAAATTTAGTTTATAAAATACCTTGTAATGGAAATGACAATGAGGATTGTAATAAGGTGTTAAAAACTAGGATAGCAGGACATAAGACTGATCAAAGATATAGAGATATTAATTCGCAGAAACCAGCATTATCTTCACATTGTACTAGATTTAATCATTGAACTTTGAAAATGTTTCAATATTAAACACAGAAAACAATTATAAACGTAGATTTATGTTAGAAATGTTACACATAATATATACACCAATCTCAAATAGGATTAATTTTAAGGCAGATACAGCATATGTAGCTCAAAATTAGAGAGATATACAGAGATAGATAAAAGCTTATTTTAAGAATATTGAGATTTTGAATAGAAGATAATAGATATTTTCAATATGATGGAAATATATATTTACAAAAACAAGGTCTGCCAATGTGATCTCCAGCTTCTTCTATAGTGGCTGATATTGTTACGGAGAGGTTGCTTGACAATTGTATTGAGCGAGTGAACATTAGACCAAGAATAATGACTAATATGTCGATGATTTATTTTGCATAATTTCAGAAAGTGGAATAGATAATATGTTGAGGAGACTAAATGACTTTAATAATAATAGTATTCAATTTTTTCATTATAAAAGTATTTCAATTAATAATAGTATTCAATGATTTCAAATATAGACGTGTTTACATCGCAAAGTGTTGAGTAGTAAAAATACTCGTGTAAATAAAGTAATAAATAAAGTTTTGCCGGATTATATTTCTAAAATTAATTTGTCCGTGTTTTAATTTGATGCAATAAAACGAATCCTTGAAGGATAAGTAATAAAACCGTTTTTAAGAAAAGGTCTAAAAACGTAACGTTAATAAATAAATTAATATATCAATATAGATTAAGAAGTAGTAACATTAATAGAAATATAAATGAACCAAAAATATACAAATCCTTAGCTTATGTATCTGGATTATCAGAACGCATTGGTAAATCAGGAATTTGTGATTCTGAAAAATATACAGTAGCTTATAGAACACATAATACATTAAACAGATTTTTTAGTAAGACAAAGGATAAAATAGATAAATTAGATAAATCAAATTTAGTTTATAAAATACCTTGTAATGGAAATGACAATGAGGATTGTAATAAGGTGTATATAGTTTCAACTAAGAATAAGTTAAAAACTAGGATAGCAGGACATAAGACTGATCAAAGATATAGAGATATTAATTCGCAGAAAGCAGCATTATCGTCACATTGTGCTAGATTTAATCATTATCCAAAAATGTTTCAATATTTAACACAGAAAACAATTATAAACGTAGATTTATGTTAGAAATGTTACACATAATATATACACCAATCTCAAATAGGATTAATTTTAAGGCAGATACAGCATATGTAGCTCAAAATTATAGACAGTTAGTTAATAAAAGATAGGGTTTTAAATTTATATGTACATATGTATATGTTTAAGTATTTTGTTATTGTTCACATATGTTTAGTTCAATTAAAATTGCTTAAAATTTTCTAAAATTTGATGAATAAAATGTGTATATATTAATATATACATATGCGTATATACATGTTAATTGTATAAGTTTATAAAAAAAATAAGTATGTAAGAATAGGTATGAATATATACATGTGTAACGTTATAAAATGTTTAAAGAAAAATATTTTTGATTTATATATACATCTTTAATTTTTTGTTATTATATGTCTTTTAAATTTATATAAATTTGTTTATAAACATCTTGAATTTCGTTTTAAGATATCTATGTATATATAAGTAGGATTGGAAATTCATTTTAGAAATCTTCACATTTTTAATATATGCATGTATTGATTTAAATTGTATATTATTGTTCCTATATTTTAAATTTATAAAAAAAAAAATAATTGTTTGAATCTTTTTGTATTTTGTTGACAAATAATTTTCATATTGTTGTTTTTTAAACAAAAATTATATTTTCACATCAAATTAAAAAAAAAAATATATATAAAAATTTCCTGAAGAAGTCACACAAAGGAGTGACGAAATATTGATAAACAATTTTATAATATAATAAAAATAAAGAGACTTAAAGCTTAATAAATGTTAGACCACATTATTAATCAAGAAGAGGTGAAAAAACTAGAAGAATTAAAAATTTCAAGAGCACCCAATAAACAAAGACAATAAAAGGAGAAAAATATGAGCTACAGCAGGTTTAAAAAGAATTATCAAGTCAGAGGCCTTATTAATAGATTCAAGACCATGAGGGATAAAATTATCAGGACATCATAACAAAATTTATTTCAAGAGCAACAAAGAATATATCAAGTATTTTCAAATTGGAGGGAGTTCCGGCAATACAGAGGATAATTTATAGGTATACAAATGACATACACACCAAAATTTTAAAAATGCACTAAAACAAAAACATGAACTATTGAAACAATTTAAAGTGAGATAAATGTAGCTAAAATAAATTTGAGTAGACATCTTAATAGAATAGAATTAAAAAATTTCTTACAATATGAAGATAGATTAACCATGGCATTAAATGAAAAGATAAAAAGAATTTATAAGAAGATATTCGATTGTTTAAAGGATTTACAAAGAGAGGAATTAAGAATAAAATTTAATAACAAATGGTTTATAAATATAACTAGTTATGATATACCAATAGACGTACAGTGGACTCTTTCGTTAGGACCGAAACATGCATTACCTACTAACAGAGAAGAATTTCCAATGTTAAAAATGCTGGCAGATGGAGAAGATATAGTTCAAACTAAAATTGATAGTGAAGAGCAGGAAATATCTAGAAATGGATTATAATTTATTGATAATCATACCAATAAAATGAAATTATCAGGTAGAGACATATGTATGTTAGACAAAGTAAGGGAAACAGAAATATTTTTAAAGAAAAATAGAAACATATTGATTTTAAAAGCTGATAAAGGTAATGCAACAGTAGCTATTGACAAACAAGATCATAATATACGTATTAATAACATCATATTAGATACTTCAAAATATTCTTTGCTAAATAGAGACCCAACTAGCAAATTAAAGAAAATAAACAATAATATTGTTGACGAACTTCACAGAAATAGAATTATTACAGATATAGAAAAGAATAAACTTAAAAATAAAATTGCTGTAGCAACTAGACTATATATGGTTTACCTAAAATTCATAAAGATCAGTTCACATTGAAACCAATTTGTTGTTATGTAAATTCACCATCCTATCATCTATGTAAATATATTATAGATATTTTGAAAAAGATTACTGAAAATTCAGTATATAATGTTAAGGATGGGTTAGAATTTAAAAACAGATTATTGAACCTAGAAATAGGTAATGATGAAAGATTAGTTTCATTTGATGTAGTATCTTTATTTCCCAGTATACCAGTTAATTTGGCAATAAATACTATTGAGAAAAATGGGATATAATAGAGAGATATACAGAGATAGATAAAAGCTTATTTTAAGAATATTGAGATTTTGAATAGAAGATAATAGATATTTTCAATATGATGGAAATATATATTTACAAAAACAAGGTCTGCCAATGGGATCTCCAGCTTCTTCTATAGTGGCTGATATTTTTATGGAGAGATTGCTTGACAATTGCATTGAGCGAGTGAACATTAGACCAAGAATAATGACTAAATATGTCGATGATTTATTTTGCATAATTTCAGAAAGTGGAATAGATAATCTGTTGAGGACACTAAATGAGCTTAGGAAAAATTATTAATTATTATTCTAAGCATAATAAAAAAGTTATAAACACAGCTAGGAATTTTGTGGATAATTTTCTAACAATTAGTGATAGTAGATTTCATAGGAAAAATAAGAATAGAATTAAATACATATTAAGGAATAATGATTTTCTAATTTGGTTCATAAATAAATTAATATATCACCATAGATTAAGAAGTATTAACATTAATAGAAATATAAATGAACCAAAAATATACTAATCCTTAACTTACGTATCTGGATTATCAGAACGCATTGGTAAATCAGGAATTTGTGATGCTGAAAAATATAGAGTAGCTTATAGAACACATAATACATTAAACAGATTTTTTAGTAAGACAAAGGATAAAATAGATAAATCAAATTTAGTTTATAAAATACCTTGTAATGGAAATAACAATGAGAATTGTAATAAGGTGTATATAGGTACAACTAAGAATAAGTTAAAAACTAGGATAGCAGGACATAAGACTGATCAAAGATATAGAGATATTAATTCGCAGAAAACAGCGTTATCTTCACATTGTGCTAGATTTAATCATTATCCAAACTTTGAAAATGTTTCAATATTAAACACAGAAAATAATTATAAACGTAGATTTATGTTAGAAATGTTACACATAATATATACACCAATCTCAAATAGGATTAACTTTAAGGCAGATACAGCATATGTAGCTCAAAATTATAGACACTTAGTTAATAAAAGATAGAGTTTTAAATTTAAATGTACATATGTATATGTTTAAGTATTTTGTTATTGTTCACATATATTTATTTCAATTAAAATTGTTTAAGATTTTCTAAAATTTGATGAATAATATGTGTATATATTAATATATACATATGCGTATATACATGTTAATTGTATAAGTTTATAAAAAACATAAGTATGTATGAATAGGTATGAATATATACATGTGTAAAGTTATGAAATGTTTAAAGAAAAATATTTTTGATTTATGTATACATCTTTAATCTTTTGTTGTTATATGTCTTTTAAATTTATATAAATTTGTTTATAAACATCTTGAATTTCGTTTTAAGATATCTATGTATATATAAGTAGGATTGGAAATTCATTTTAGAAATCTTCACTTTTTTAATATATGCATGTATTGATTTAAATTGTATATTATTGTTCCTATATTTTAAATTTATAAAAAAAAAATTTATGTTTGAATCTCTTTGTATTTTGTTGACAAATAATTTTCATATTGTTGTTTTTTTAACAAAAATTATTTTTTCACATCAAATTAAAAAAAAAAAAAATAAATTTCCTGAAGAAGTCACACAAAGAAGTGACGAAATATTGAAAAACAATTTTATAATATAATAAAAATAAAGAGACTTTAAGCTTAATAAATGTTAGACCACATTATTAATCAAGAAGAGGTGAAAAAACTAGAAGAATTAAAAATTTCAAGAGCACCCAATTAACAAAGACAATAAAAGGAGAAAAATATGAGCTACAGCAGGTTTAAAAAGAATTATCGAGTCAGAGGCCTTATTAATAGATTCAAGACCATGAGGGATAAAATTATCAGGACATCATAACAAAATTTATTTCAAGAGCAACAAAGAATATATCAAGTATTTTCAAATTGGAGGGAGTTCCGGCAATACAGAGGATAATTTATAGGTATACAAATGATATAGACACCAAAATTTTAAAAATGCACTAAAACAAAAACATGAACTATTGAAACAATTTAAAGTGAGATAAATGTAGCTAAAATAAATTTGAGTAGACATCTTAATAGAATAGAATTAAAAAATTTCTTACAATATGAAGATAGATTAACCATAGCATTAAATGAAAAGATAAAAAGAATTTATAAGAAGAAATTCGATTGTTTAAAGGATTTACAAAGAGAGGAATTCAGAATAAAATTTAATAACAAATGGTTTATAAATATAATAAGTTATGATATACCAATAGACGTACAGTGGACTCTTTCGTTAGGACCGAAACATGCATTACCTACTAACAGAGAAGAACTTCCAATGTTAAAAATGCTGGCAGATGGAGAAGATATAGTTCAAACTAAAATTGATAGTGAAGAGCAGGAAATATCTAGAAATAGATTATAATTTATTGATAATCATATCAATCAAATGAAATTATCAGGTAGAGACATATGTATGTTAGACAAAGTAAGGGAAACAGAAATATTTTTAAAGAAAAATAGAAACATATTGATTTTAAAAGCTGATAAAGGTAATGCAACAGTAGCTATTGACAAACAAGATCATAATATACGTAATAATAACATCATATTAGATACTTCAAAATATTCTTTGCTAAATAGAGACCCAACTAGCAAATTAAAGAAAATAAACAATAATATTGTTGACGAACTTCACAGAAATAGAATTATTACAGATATAGAAAAGAATAAACTTAAAAATAAAATTGCTGTAGCAACTAGACTATATATGGTTTACCTAAAATTCATAAAGATCAGTTCACATTGAAACCAATTTGTTGTTATGTAAATTCACCATCCTATCATCTATGTAAATATATTATAGATATTTTGAAAAAGATTACTGAAAATTTAGTATATAATGTTAAGGATGGGTTAGAATTTAAAAACAGATTATTGAACCTAGAAATAGGTAATGATGAAAGATTAGTTTCATTTGATGTAGTATCTTTATTTCCCAGTATACCAGTTGATTTGGCAATAAATACTATTGAGAAAAATGGGATATAATAGAGAGATATACAGAGATAGATAAAAGCTTATTTTAAGAATATTGAGATTTTGAATAGAAGATAATAGATATTTTCAATATGATGGAAATATATATTTACAAAAACAAGGTCTGCCAATGGGATCTCCAGCTTCTTCTATAGTGGCTGATATTGTTATGGAGAGATTGCTTGACAATTGCATTGAGCGAGTGAACATTAGACCAATAATAATGACTAAATATGTCGATGATTTATTTTGCATAATTTCAGAAAGTGGAATAGATAATCTGTTGAGGACACTAAATGAGCTTAGGAAAAATTATTAATTACTATTCTAAGCATAATAAAAAAGTTATTATAAACACAGCTAGGAATTTTGTGGATAATTTTCTAACAATTAGTGATAGTAGATTTCATAGGAAAAATAAGAATAGAATTAAATACATATTAAGGAATAATGATTTTCTAATTTGGTTAATAAATAAATTAATATATCACTATAGATTAAGAAGTAGTAACATTAATAGAAATATAAATGAACCAAAAATATACTAATCCTTAACTTATGAATTTGTGATGCTGAAAAATATAGAGTAGCTTATAGAACACATAATACATTAAACAGATTTTTTAGTAAGACAAAGGATAAAATAGATAAATTAGATAAATCAAATTTAGTTTATAAGATACCTTGTAATGGAAATGACAATGAGGATTGTAATAAGGTGTATATGGGTACAACTAAGAATAAGTTAAAAACTAATATAGCAGGACATAAGACTGATCAAAGATATAGAGATATTAATTCGCAGAAAACAGCGTTATCTTCACATTGTGCTAGATTTAATCATTATCCAAACTTTGAAAATGTTTCAATATATAACACAGAAAACAATTATAAACGTAGATTTATGTTACAAATGTTACACATAATATATACACCAATCTCAAATAGGATTAACTTTAAGGCAGATACAGCATATGTAGCTCAAAATTATAGACACTTAGTTAATAAAAGATAGAGTTTTAAATTTAAATGTAAATATGTATATGTTTAAGTATTTTTTTATTGTTCACATATATTTATTTCAATTAAAATTGTTTAAAATTTTCTAAAATTTGATGAATAATATGTGTATATATTAATATATACATATGCGTATATACATGTTAATTGTATAAGTTTATAAAAAACATAAGTATGTATGAATAGGTATGAATATATACAGGTGTAAAGTTATGAAATGTTTAAAGAAAAATATTTTTGATTTATGTATACATCTTTAATCTTTTGTTATTATATGTCTTTTAAATTTATATAAATTTGTTTATAAACATCTTGAATTTCGTTTTAAGATATCTATGTATATATAAGTAGGATTGGAAATTCATTTTAGAAATTTTCACATTTTTAATATATGCATGTATTGATTTAAATTGTATATTATTGTTCCTATATTTTAAATTTATTTAAAAAAAAATTAATGTTTGAATCTTTTTGTATTTTGTTGACAAATAATTTTCATATTGTTGTTTTTTGAACAAAAATTATTTTTTCACATCAAATTAAAAAAAAAAAAAATTAATTTCCTGAAGAAGTCACACAAAGAAGTGACGAAATATTGAAAAACAATTTTATAATATAATAAAAATAAAGAGACTTTAAGCTTAATAAATGTTAGACCACATTATTAATCAAGAAGAGGTCAAGAAACTAGAAGAATTAAAAATTTCAAGAGCACCCAATAAACAAAGACAATAAAAGGAGTAAAATATGAGCTACAGCAGGTTTAAAAAGAATTATCAAGTCAGAGGCCTTATTAATAGATTGAAGACCATGAGGGATAAAATTATCAGGACTTTGTAAGAATATTGAGATTTTGAATAGAAGATAATAAATATTTTCTTCAGCTTCTTCTATAGTGGCTGATATTGTTATGGAGAGATTGCTTGACAATTGTATTGAGCGAGTGAACATTAGACCAAGAATAATGACTAAATATGTCGATGATTTATTTTGCATAATATCAGAAATTGGAATAGATAATATGTTGAGGACACTAAATGACTTTAATAATAGTATTCAATTTTTTCATTATAATAGTATTTCAATTAATAATAGTATTCAATGATTTCAAATATAGACGTGTTAACATCGCAAAGTGTTGAGTAGTAAAAATACTCGTGTAAATAAAGTAATAAATAAAGTGTTGCCGCATTATATTTCTAAAATTAATTTGTCCGTGTTTTAATTTGATGCAATAAAACGAATCCTTGAAGGATAAGTAATAAAACCGTTTTTACGAAAAGGTCTAAAAACGTAACAATATTAAGGAATAATGATTTTCCAATTTGGTTAATAAATAAATTAATATATCAATATAGATTAAGAAGTAGTAACATTAATAGAAATATAAATGAAACAAAAATATACAAATCCTTAACTTATGTATCTGTATTATCAGAACGCATTTTTAAATCAGGAATTTGTGATTCTGAAAAATATACAGTAGCTTATAGAACACATAATACATTAAACAGATTTTTTAGTAAGACAAAGGATAAAATAGATAAGTTAGATAAATCAAATTTAGTTTATAAAATACCTTGTAATGGAAATGACAATGAGGATTGTAATAAGGTGTATATAGGTACAACTAAGAATAAGTTAAAAACTAGGATAGCAGGACATAAGACTGATCAAAGATATAGAGATATTAATTCGAAGCAAACAGCATTATCTTCACATTGTGCTAGATTTAATCATTATCCAAACTTTGAAAATGTTTCAATATTTAACACAGAAAACAATTATAAACGTAGATTTATGTTAGAAATGTTACACATAATATATACACCAATCTCAAATAGGATTAATTTTAAGGCAGATACAGCATATGTAGCTCAAAATTATAGACACTTAGTTAATAAAAGGTAGAGTTTTAAATTTAAATGTACATATGTATATGTTTAAGTATTTTGTTATTGTTCACATATATTTAGTTCAATTAAAATTGTTTAAAATTTTCTAAAATTTGATGAATAATATGTGTATATATTAATATATACATATGCGTACATACATGTTAATTGTATAAGTTTATAAAAAACATAAGTATGTATGAATAGGTATGAATATATACATGTGTAAAGTTATGAAATGTTTAAAGAAAAATATTTGTAATTTATATATACATCTTTAATTTTTTGTTATTATATGTCTTTTAAATTTATATAAATTTGTTTATAAACATCTTGAATTTCGTTTTAAGATATCTATGTATATATAAGTAGGATTGGAAATTCATTTTAGAAATCTTCACTTTTTTTAATATATGCATGTATTGTATGTATTAAATTGTATATTATTGTTCCTATATTTTAAATTTATAAAAAAAAAAAATTAATGTTTGAATCTTTTTGTATTTTGTTGACAAATAATTTTCATATTGTTGTTTTTTAAACAAAAATTATATTTTCACACCAAATTAAAAAAAAAAAATATATATATAAAAATTTCCTGAAGAAGTCACACAAAGGAGTGACTTAATATTGATAAACAATTTTATAATATAATAAAAATAAAGAGACTTAAAGCTTAATAAATGTTAGACCACATTATTAATCAAGAAGAGGTGAAAAAACCAGAAGAATTAAAAATTTCAAGAGCACCCAATAAACAAAGACAATAAAAGGAGAAAAATATGAGCTACAGCAGGTTTAAAAAGAATTATCAAGTCAGAGGCCTTATTAATAGATTCAAGACCATGAGGGATAAAATTATCAGGACATCATAACAAAATTTATTTCAAGAGCAACAAAGAATATATCAAGTATTTTCAAATTGGAGGGAGTTCCGGCAATACAGAGGATAATTTATAGGTATACAAATGACATACACACCAAAATTTTAAAAATGCACTAAAACAAAAACATGAACTATTGAAACAATTTAAAGTGAGATAAATGTAGCTAAAATAAATTTGAGCAGACAGCTTAATAGAATAGAATTAAAAAATTTCTTACAATATGAAGATAGATTAACCATAGCATTAAATGAAAAGATAAAAAGAATTTATAAGAAGAAATTCGATTGTTTAAAGGATATACAAAGAGAGGAATTAAGAATAAAATTTAATAACAAATGGTTTATAAATATAACTAGTTATGATATACCAATAGACGTACAGTGGACTCTTTCATTAGGACCGAAACATGCATAACCTACTAACAGAGAAGAATTTCCAATGTTAAAAATGCTGGCAGATGGAGAAGATATAGTTCAAACTAAAATTGATAGTGAAGAGCAGGAAATATCTAGAAATAGATTATAATTTATTGATAATCATATCAATAAAATGAAATTATCAGGTAGAGAAATATGTATGTTAGACAAAGTAAGGGAAACAGAAATATTTTTAAAGAAAAATAGAAACATATTGATTTTAAAAGCTGATTAAGGTAATGCAACAGTAGCTATTGACAAACAAGATCATAATATACGTATTAATAACATCATATTAGATACTTCAAAATATTCTTTGCTAAATAGAGACCCAACTAGCAAATTAAAGAAAATAAACAATAATATTGTTGACGAACTTCACAGAAATAGAATTATTACAGATATAGAAAAGAATAAACTTAAAAATAAAATTGCTGTAGCAACTAGACTATATATGGTTTACCTAAAATTCATAAAGATCAGTTCACATTGAAACCAATTTGTTGTTATGTAAATTCACCATCCTATCATCTATGTAAATATATTATAGATATTTTGAAAAAGATTACTGAAAATTCAGTATATAATGTTAAGGATGGGTTAGAATTTAAAAACAGATTATTGAACCTAGAAATAGGTAATGATGAAAGATTAGTTTCATTTGATGTAGTATCTTTATTTCCCAGTATACCAGTTGATTTGGCAATAAATACTATTGAGAAAAATGGGATATAATAGAGAGATATACAGAGATAGATAAAAGCTTATTTTAAGAATATTGAGATTTTGAATAGAAGATAATAGATATTTTCAATATGATGGAAATATATATTTACAAAAACAAGGTCTGCCAATGGGATCTCCAGCTTCTTCTATAGTGGCTGATATTTTTATGGGGAGATTGTTTGACAATTGCATTGAGCGAGTGAACATTAGACCAAGAATAATGACTAAATAAGTCGATGATTTATTTTGCATAATTTCAGAAAGTGGAATAGATAATCTGTTGAGGACACTAAATGAGCTTAGGAAAAATTATTAATTACTATTCTAAGCATAATAAAAAAGTTATTATAAACACAGCTAGGAATTTTGTGGATAAGGTTCTAACAATTAGTGATATTAGATTTCATAGGAAAAATAAGAATAGAATTAAATACATATTAAGGAATAATGATTTTCTAATTTGGTTAATAAATAAATTAATATATAACTATAGATTAAGAAGTAGTAACATTAATAGAAATATAAATGAACCAAAAATATACAAATCCTTAAGTTATGTATCTGGATTATCAGAACGCATTGGTAAATCAGGAATTTGTGATGCTGAAAAAATACAGTAGCTTATAGAACACATAATACATTAAACAGATTTTTTAGTAAGACAAAGGATAAAATAGATAAATTAGATAAATCAAATTTAGTTTATAAATACCTTGTAAAGGAAATGACAATGAGGATTGTAATAAGGTGTATATAGGTAGAACTAAGAATAAATTAAAATCTAGGATAGCAGGACATAAGACTGATCAAGGATATAGAGATATTAATTCGCAGAAAACAGCGTTATCTTCACATTGTGCTAGATTTAATCATTATCCAAACCTTGAAAATGTTTCAATATTAAACACAGAAAATAATTATAAACGTAGATTTATGTTAGAAATGTTACACATAATATATACACCAATCTCAAATAGGATTAACTTTAAGGCAGATACAGCATATGTAGCTCAAAATTATAGACATTTAGTTAATAAAAGATAGAGTTTTAAATTTAAATGTATATATGTATATGTTTAAGTATTTTGTTATTGTTCACATATATTTAGTTCAATTAATATTGTTTAAAATTTTCTAAAATTTGATGAATAATATGTGTATATATTAATATATACATATGCGTATATACATGTTAATTGTATAAGTTTATAAAAAACATAAGTATGTATGAATAGGTATGAATATATACATGTGTAAAGTTATGAAATGTTTAAAGAAAAATATTTTTGATTTATGTATACATCTTTAATCTTTTGTTATTATATGTCTTTTAAATTTATATAAATTTGTTTATAAACATCTTGAATTTCGTTTTAAGATATCTATGTATATATAAGTAGGATTGGAAATTCATTTTAGAAATCTTTACTTTTTTTAATATATGCATGTATTGATTTAAATTGTATATTATTGTTCCTATATTTAAACTTTATAAAAAAAAATAATTGTTTGAATCTTTTTGTATTTTGTTGACAAATAATTTTCATATTGTTGTTTTTTAAACAAAAATTATTTTTTCACATCAAATTAAAAAAAAAAATAAATAAATAAATAAATTTCCTGAAGAAGTCACACAAAGGAGTGTTGAAATATTGAAAAACAATTTTATAATATAATAAAAATAAAGAGACTTTTAGCTTAATAAATATTAGACAACATTAGTAATCAAGAAAAGGTCAAAAAACTAGAAGAATTAAAAATTTCAAAAGCACCCAATAAACAAAGACAATAAAAGGAGGAAAATATGAGCTACAGCAGGTTTAAAAAAATTATCAAGTCAGAGGCCATATTAATAGATTCAAGACCATAAGGGATAAAATTATCACGACATCATAACAAAATTTATTTCAAGAGCAACAAAGAATATATCAGGTATTTTCAAATTGAAGGGAGTTCCGGCAATACGTAGGATAATTTATAGGTATACAAATGGCATACATACCAAAATTTTAAAAATGCACTAAAACAAAAACATGAACTATTGAAACAATTTCAAAGTGAGATAAATGTAGTTAAAATAAATTTGAGTAGACATCTTAATAGAATAGAATTAAAAAATTTCTTACAATATGAAGATAGATTAACCATAGCATTAAATGAAAAGATAAAAAGAATTTATAAGAAGAAATTCGATTGTTTAAAGGATTTACAAAGAGAGGAATTAATAATAAAATTTAATAACAAATGGTTTATAAATATAACTAGTTATGATATACCAATAATCGTACAGTGGACTCTTTCATTAGGACCGAAACATGCATTACCTACTAACAGAGAAGAATTTCCAATGTTAAAAATGCTAGCAGATGGAGAAGATATAGTTCAAACTAAAATTTATAGTGAAGAGCAGAAAATATCTAGAAATAGATTATCATTTATTGATAATCATATCAATAAAATGAAATTATCAGGTAGAGATATATATATGTTAGACAAAGTAAGAAAAACAGAAATATTTTTAAAGAAAAATAGGAACATATTGATTTTACAAGCTGATAAAGGTAATGCAACAGTAGCTATTGACAAACAAGATCATAATATACGTATTAATAACATCATACTTTTTCATATTCTTCATCTACTTCAAAATATTCTTTGCTAAATAGAGACCCAACTAGCAAATTAAAGAAAAAAAACGAACTTCACAGAAATAGGATTATTACAGATATAGAAAAGAATAAACTTAAAAATAATATTGCTGTAGCACCTAGACTATATATGGTTTACCTAAAAATCATAAAGATCAGTTCCCATTGAGACCAATTTGTTGTTATGTAAATTCACCATCCTATCATCTATGTAAATATATTATAGATATTTTGAAAAAGATTACTGAAAATTCAGTATATAATGTTAAGGATGGGTTAGAATTTAAAAACAGATTATTGAACCTAGAAATAGGTAATGATGAAAGATTAGTTTCATTTGATGTAGTATCTTTATTTCCCAGTATACCAGTTGATTTGGCAATAAATACTATTGAGGAAAAATGGGATATAATAGAGAGATATACAGAGATAGATAAAAGCTTATTTTAAGAATATTGAGATTTTGAATAGAAGATTATAGATATTTTCAATATGATGGAAATATATATATACAAAAACAAGGTCTGCCAATGGGATCTCCAGCTTCTTTTATAGTGGCTGATATTGTTATGGAGAGATTGCTTGACAATTGTATTGAGCGAGTGAACATTAGGCCAAGAATAATGACTAAATATGTCGATGATTTATTTTGCATAATATCAGAAATTGGAATAGATAATATGTTGAGGACACTAAATGACTTTAATAATAGTATTCAATTTTTTCATTATAATAGTATTTCAATTAATAATAGTATTCAATGATTTCAAATATAGACGTGTTAACATCGCAAAGTGTTGAGTAGTAAAAATACTCGTGTAAATAAAGTAATAAATAAAGTGTTGCCGCATTATATTTCTAAAATTAATTTGTCCGTGTTTTAATTTGATGCAATAAAACGAATCCTTGAAGGATAAGTAATAAAACCGTTTTTACGAAAAGGTCTAAAAACGTAACAATATTAAGGAATAATGATTTTCCAATTTGGTTAATAAATAAATTAATATATCAATATATATTAAGAAGTAGTAACATTAATAGAAATATAAATGAACCAAAAATATACTAATCCTTAACTTATGTATCTGGATTATCAGAACGCATTGGTAAATCAGGAATTTGTGATTCTGAAAAATATACAGTAGCTTATAGAACACATAATACATTAAACAGATTTCTTAGTAAGACAAAGGATAAAATAGATAAATTAGATAAATCAAATTTATAAATGAAAATAAATGGAAATGACAATGAGGATTGTAATAAGGTATATATAGGTACAACTAAGAATAAGTTAAAAACTAGGATAGCAGGACATAAGACTGATCAAAGATATAGAGATATTAATTCGCAGAAAACAGCATTATCTTCACATTGTGCTAGATTTAATCACTATCCAAACTTTGAAAATGTTTCAATATTTAACACAGAAAACAATTATAAACGTAGATTTATGTTAGAAATGTTACACATAATATATACACCAATCTCAAATAGGATTAATTTTAAGGCAGATACAGTATATGTAGCTCAAAATTATAGACACTTAGTTAATAAAAGATAGAGTTTTAAATTTAAATGTATATATGTATATGTTTAAGTATTTTGTTATTGTTCACATATATTTAGTTCAATTAAAATTGTTTAAAATTTTCTAAAATTTTATGAATAATATGTGTTTGAGCCTGTAAGCTTTTTTACAAGCTGTTGCGATATAGAGAGTTGAAACAAATTCCAAACATTAAAAATAAAATTGAACTTTATTGTTTCACTTCTTCAAAACGAATGGCAAAATTTATAAATGCTTATTATTAAGTAGATCGGTTTAATAAAGAAAGAAAAGGCATAAATACTGCATAATAACATCTATATTATCTTAATAAAATCAACTATTAAGTATGAACCTCTAGGTAATAAAAATTCTTGCAATTAAAGCATGGTTGTTGTTATTACTTGTTTCTTAAAAATTATTTTAATGTAGACTTAAATGTAACAAACATACATATGTAAATACCTTTATTGATAATTTATGCAAGCAAATAATATAATAAAGTTCTGCAGCAGAGATTGCACAGTAGTTACTTCGAACATCCTCCCCCCGTTGGAAGGCTATGGCTTTCAACTGTATCATGAATTGGTAAGACTCCTAATTTTGAAATGGCTCGTCGTATTATGCTGTTGAATGTCTTAACTACTGCTACTCGAACAACTCCGTCAATTCCAGAAATAACTTCTAAAATACGTCCAAGCTGCCATTTTAAAGGCGGGGTATTTTCGTCTTTTATGAGTACCATTGTGCCCTTTGAAAGACTTTCTGATGAAGACCGCCACTTTGACCACTCTTGTAATAACGTTAGGTAAGATAGACTCCATTTTTTCCAAAAAATTTGTTGCATAAAACTTACTTTTTGCCAACGGTTCATAAGACTGGGGTTCAGCTCGGTTATATCAGGTTCTGGGACTGCTGTTAACAATGTTCCAACTAAAAAATGTGCTGGTGTAAGCACCTCGAGATCCTCAGGATTTTCTGAAAGTGGACATAATGGCCTCGAATTCAGAACACCTGCTATTTGGCAAACTACAGTTCGAAGCTCATCAAATGTTAGTATAGTTTGACCTACAGTTCTATAAAAATGGTATTTTTCTGATTTTACAGCTGCCTCCCACAAGCCCCCAAAATGCGGAGACCTTGGTGGTATGAACTTCCAATTTATTCCATCTTCTGTGCATTGTTGGCAAATCTGCTTAATGTTGGCCTGATCAAAAAATAATTGACGTAGTTCTGCCAACTCATTTTTTGCTCCAATGAAGTTTGTCGCATTGTCAGACCATATGGTATTTGGTTTTCCACGAATTGAAATGAAGCGCTTGAGCGAAAACAAAAAGGATGACGTCGATAAGTCTGCCACCAATTCCAAATGTGTTGCCTTTGTTATAAAACAGACGAAGATACACACATAAGTTTTTATTGGGGTTCGATTTCTTACTTCGGATCTATAATAAAATGGTCCGCAAAAATCAATTCCTGTTGTAAAAAAAGTCTTATGTTGTTGCACACGATCTGCCGGTAAGTTTCCCATAAGATTTTGACCCATTTTTGGCTTTAAACGAAAACATCTAACACATTTATTTATGACAGCACTTACTGTTTTTCTGCCACCAATTGGCCAGTATTGCAGCCTTATATTGGCTAATAAACACTGTGGGCCAGCATGCAATAACTGATTATGGAAATACAAAATTACTGATGATGTTACTGGATGTCGTTTTGGTAAAATGATTGGGTGTTTGGCGTTGAAGTTCAAGAATGAATGTTGTAAGCGACCACCAACTCTGATTAGACCTTCAGAGTCCATAAAGGGCGATAGTGGAAGCAATTTGCTTGATGATTGCAAATTTTCATTACTTTTCAAACACTTATACTCTGCTGCAAAATTTACAAATTGTATATTGCGAAGTAATATAAATGTTCCCATTTTAATGTCATCGGGTGATAATTCATTAGCAAATTTAACTCCTCTTTTATACTTTAAAAATCTATTTACATAGGCGAATATACGTTGCAGCCTTCCAAAAGAATTGTAATACTTGCAATTTATTGAAAAATCGTATGAACTTGAGCATACATTTAAAGTTAATAAGGCATTTCGGCGACATTCAGGAAGCTCACCTATAAAATTTGTGGTTTCTGGCCAATTTTCTTCGCCTTTGCGTAAAAAATCTGGACCTTCTTTCCAACTTTTCGAATCGAAAAGTTCCTTTGGAGTAGCTCCTCTTGATAAAATATCAGCAGGATTATGTGCAGTTGGAACGTGATGCCATAGCATATTTTGCGTTAAACTTTGTATTTGGCTAACTCTATTTGCCACAAATACGTTAAAATTTGCTGAGTTGTGTTTTAACCAAGACAGCACCACCAAAGAGTCTGACCAGCAGTGATATTTGTAATTATGACAGAATTTTTCCGTCAACTCGTGCAAAAGATCTGCTAGAAGTAATGCAGCTGACAACTCAAGCTTAGGTACTGTAAGAGCCTTGAGGGGTGCTACCCTTGATTTGGAGCACAATAAATTTCGATCTTACATATATACAGGCGCCATACGCTGCTAGACTAGCATCACAAAAACCATGTATTTGCATTTCTGAATCTGGAAGGGAAACATATCTAGGAAATATAAATTTATTCAGAGTTGAAAAAGACGAAACATACTTTCATCCCAATCTAATTTAGATTTCCATAAAGTTTGCATGAAAACATTTGCTTTAGTAATCACTGGCCCCAAAAGTCCCAAAGGGTCGTAAAATCGTGCTATAGTTGATAAAGTTGAGCGTTTCGAAAGCGGCTTTGCATCTCCAAAACAAGAAAATGTAAAAATGAACGAGTCGGTTCTTGGATCCCATAATAAACCTAATGTTTTTCTTATGCCAGTTCCGTCATCAAATTTTAAATATTCCTCTCGATCAGATATGGGAATTTCGTTTAAAATATGGTCATTATTTGAACACCATTTCCTTATATGAAAATTTCCACGCGCTAGAAAATTTGTCACTTGTTGCCTTATATCTCTAACCTCTTCAACTGAATTTCCACCAGCAATCAAATCATCGACATAAAAGTTGTTTTTTACAAAGTGAGCTCCAATTGGAAAGGTATTTTCTTCATCTGAAGCAAGTTGATGCATTGCACGTATTGCAAGAAAAGCCGCTGGTTTTGTTCCATAAGTTACGGTATTAAGTTTATAAATTTTAATATTTTCATTTGGGCTTTTTCGCCATAATATGCACTGAAGAAAGTCATCAGGATGCGACATGCGAACACAACGATACATTTTACAAATATCTACGCTCAGTGCTATTTTGAAAAATCGAAATTTTAATAGAGTTGCAAATAGTTTTGGTTGTATAGATGGCCCGGTGTATAGAGTGTCGTTGAGCGATAAACCTGTTGTGGTTTTCGCAGACCCATCAAAAACTACCCTCAATTTTGTTGTCGTACTATCTTTTTTATGAACACAATGATTAGGAAGAAAATTAATTTTTATTTCAGAGGGTATAGATGTTACAGGTGACATATGGTTAAGTTCGAGATATTCATTCATAAAGGCAATATATTGTTTTCCAATGTCGGGATTTTTGATTAATTTCTTTTCCAGTGATAAGAAACGTCTATAAGCAATATCATACGATTCACCAAGTTCAGAACTGTTTGACCTTTTTGGTAGTCGAACAGAATAGTCACCAGATTCCAATCGACTTATATTTTGACAAAAATGATTTTCACAAAATTCATCCTGAATTGATAATTTTGAGTTACTTTCGAAATTATCTTCAGTGTCCCAAAACCTTTTCATAACATCAGCCAAAGAATCATTTTCAGTAGGCTGTATCTGTCAATTAGCTGTGACGAGAGAAAAAACGCTTTTCGAGGAAAAACCTCCACCGGAAATTACCCACCCTAATCTAGTTTTCTGTAATATTGGTAAATTGTCGCCTAGCCTTATTTGACCTATATCCATCAACTGGAAAAATAAACTGGCTCCAATTAAAATATCTATGCGTCCATTTTTATTAAAAAATGGATCTGCCAGTTTTATGTTATCAGGAATTTTAAAGGTTTTATTGTTCGTATTTGGTTGATAGCCTGTTATCTTTGGAATTACGACTGCTTCAAACGAAACGCAGTAATCATTGTTGGATGACTTATTCAAAACATTTGTTAATTTATCAGCTACAAGGTTTCCATCACCAATACCAGAAATTGAAACAAACGATTTTTTAAATTTTAGCTGCGATTGGGCTAAAAAACGACTTGAAATGAAATTAAGCTGCGAGGCAGAATCTAAGATTGCTCGGCATGGAACGAATAAGCCAAGTTTATTTTTTACCAGAACTATTGCAGTTGCTAACAACACATTTGAATCACCTGAGGACTCTGTGATTTCAGCTGACGATAACGACGAAACAAGCGAAGATTGTTCAGGAAAATTTTGTTGTTCGTTTGGAGTGCAAATTGGATCGAAATTTGGAGAAATAGAAGGTGGGCATGTACGTTCAAATGAACCTGCAGCTTTGCTTTCCCAATGGAGCAATGAGTGATGTCTCATTGAACAATGGCGACAGGTACCTGACTTGCACTTTGATAATCTATGGCCCTTCCGTAAACAATTAATGCATAAATTAATTTTTTTTACTTCCTTAAAACGTGCCATAGGCGACAAACCTTTAAAACTACTGCAATCGTTTATGAAATGATCGGCTGAATCACAAAAATTACAGTGAATAGTATTAGCATTTGACGCTACTAAAACGTTGCCAACGTGACCACTAGATTTTTTGCTCACCTGTTGATTGCATTTGATTACTGCTGAGTTTTGAAGGTTTTCCAGCATGCGACATTTTTTTTCTAAAAAGTCTGTCATAGATGACAAAGTAGGCAATTGATCACTCAAGAATCCCTCTTCCCATTTTGTTTGCGTCTGCGCGTCAAGCTTGGAAACGATGAGTTGTAATTATTAGCAGTCCATCAGCGACTTGATCCTTAGTTGATATTGTATCCAAAGCTCTCAAATGCGCGTTGAGTTTATCACTTAAATATCTGAAAGTAGAAGGTGAACTCTTATCTACACTGTTTAGACCGAAAATGCCTTTAATATGCGACTGAAAATTAAGTAACTTGTTGTCAAAACGCTTCTTTAATAAAGTAATAGCTTTGTCATAAATTTCATCATTCGGCTCTAACGAAGAAATCGTGCCCAGTGCTGATCCTGTTAAACACGAACGTAAATGCTGGAATTTTTCTATTTTACTTAAATCCACGGCGTTTGCTACAACTGTTGTAAACATTGCAAAAAAATCAGGCCATTCGCTATAAGAACCAGAAAACCTTGGTATTTTTAATTCAGGCAATCTAGTTTTTCTAACACATGTTGGCTCGTCTAGCGAGAATTGACGAACGGTTGACGAATGCGGCACCGATAGAGTAGTTTTATTCAGATTTATTTTTCGTTTGAGTTTTGCTTTTACATCAAAAAAGGTTGTTAAAAATCTTGAACGGGAACAGCTTGTTCTATCACCAGAATATTTTTCATCCAATTGTATGGCTGTATGTTCGAACTGCGAATATAAACTATCAACATAGTCAAGGCGAACTAAAAGATCAGCATCGTCCATGCTGTTCAAGCTTTCGGAATTTAAGTCAATACTTAAGTCCTCCAACAGCTTACCAATCGATTTTACCTTAGCAGAAAGCTGTAACTCTTCAGGACCTCCATCAGCTTTGCTGGTTGACGTCATGATCTTATGGTTGACAATTGATCCAGGAAATTTTACTAATATCCGACTTGATATTAGTTTCGAAAAGTTACTAACGTGATTTGGCGAATCACGTCGGGGTCACCAATGTTTGAGCCTGTAAGCTTTTTTACAAGCTGTTGCGATATAGAGAGTTGAAACAAATTCCAAACATTCAAAATAAAATTGAACTTTATTGTTTCACTTCTTCAAAACGAATGGTAAAATTTATAAATGCTTATTATTAAGTAGATCGGTTTAATAAAGAAAGAAATGGCATAAATACTGCATAATAACATCATTATTATCTTAATAAAATCAACTATTAAGTATGAACCGCTAGGTAATAAAAATTCTTGCAATTAAAGCATGGTTGTTGTTGTTACTTGTTTCTTAAAAATTATTTTAATGTAGGCTTAAATGTAACAAACATACATATGTAAATACCTTTATTGATAATTTATGCAAGCAAATAATATAATAAAGTTCTGCAGCAGAGATTGCACAGTAGTTACTTCGAACAATATGTGTATATATTAATATATACATGCGTATATACATGTTAATTGTATAAGTTTATAAAAAACATAAGTATGGATGAATAGGTATGAATATTTACATGTGTAACGTTACGAAATGTTTAAAGAAAAATATTTTTGATTTATATATACATCTTTAATTTTTTGTTATTATATGTCTTTTAAATTTATATAAATTTGTTTATAAACATCTTGAATTTCGTTTTAAGATATCTATGTATATATAAGTAGGATTGGAAATTCATTTTAGAAATCTTCACTTTTTTTTTTAAATTGTATATTATTGTACCTATATTTTAAATTTATAAAAAAAAATAATTGTTTGAATCTTTTTGTATTTTGTTGACAAATAATTTTCATATTGTTGTTTTTTAAACAAAAATTATTTTTTCACATCAAATTAAAAAAAAAATTTATAAATAAAAAAAATTTCCTGAAGCAGTCACACAAAGGAGTGACGAAATATTGAAAAACAATTTTATAACATAATAAAAATAAAGAGACTTTAAGCTTTATTAATCAAGAAGAGGTCAAAAAACTAGAAGAATTAAGAATTTCAAGAACACCCAATAAACAAAGACAATAGAAGGAGAAAAATATGAGCTACAGCAGGTTTAAAAAGAATTATCAAGTCAGAGGCCTTATTAATAGATTCAAGACCAGGAGGGATGAAATTATCAGGACATCATAACAAAATTTATTTCAAGAGCAACAAAGAATATATCAGGTATTTTGAAATTGGAGGGAGTTCCGGCAATACAGAGGATAATTTATAGGTATAGAAATGATATACACACCAAAATTTTAAAATATGCACTAAAATAAAAACATGAACTATTGAAACAATTTCAAAGTGAGATAAATGTAGTTAAAATAAATTTGAGTAGACATCTTAATAGAATAGAATTAAAAAATTTCGTACAATATGAAGACAGATTAACCATAGCATTAAATGAAAAGATAAAAAGAATTTATAAGAAGAAATTCGATTGTTTAAAGGATTTACAAAGAGAGGAATTAAGAATAAAATTTAATAACAAATGGTTTATAAATATAACTAGTTATGATATACCAATAGACGTACAGTGGACTCTTTTATTAGGACCGAAACATGCATTACCTACTAACAGACAAGAAATTCCAATGTTATAAATGCTAGCAGATGGAGAACATATAGTTCAAACTAAAATTAAATGAAATTATCAGGTAGAGATATATATATGTTAGACAAAGTAAGAAAAACAGAAATATTTTTAAAGAAAAATAGGAACATATTGATTTGAAAAGCTGATAAAGGTAATGCAACAGTAGCTATTGACAAACAAGATCATAATATACGAATTAATAACATCATATTAGATACTTCAAAATATTCTTTGCTAAATAGAAACCCAACTAGCAAATTAATAAAAATTAACAATAATATTGTTGACGAACTTCACAGAAATAGGATTATTACATATATAGAAAAGAATAAACTTAAAAATAATATTGCTGTAGCACCTAGACTATATATGGTTTACCTAAAGTTCATAAATTCTTCTAGTTTTTTGACCTCTTTTTGATTAATAATGTTGTCTAATATATATTAAGCTTAAGGTCTCTTTATTTTTATTATCTTATAAAATTGTTTTTCAATATTTCGTCACTCCTTTGTGTGACTTCTTCAGGAAATTTATTTTTTAATTTGATGTGAAAAAATAATTTTTGTTTATAAAACAACAATATGAAAATTATTTCAATACAACAATATGAAATAATTTTCATTTTGTTGTTTTATAAATAAAAATTATTTTTTCACATCAAATTAAAAAATAAATTTCCTGAAGAAGTCACACAAAGGAGTGACGAAATATTGAAAAACAATTTTATAAGATAATAAAAATAAAGAGACCTTAAGCTTAATATATATTAGACAACATTAAAATTCATAAAGATCAGTTCCCATTGAGACCAATTTGTTGTTATGTAAATTCACCATCCTATCATCTATGTAAATATATTATAGATATTTTGAAAAAGATTACTGAAAATTCAGTATATAATGTTAAGGATGGGTTAGAATTTAAAAACAGATTATTGAACCTAGAAATAGGTAATGATGAAAGATGAGTTTCATTTAATGTAGTATCTTTATTTCCCAGTATACCAGTTGATTTGGCAATAAATGCTATTGAGGAAAAATGGGATATAATAGAGATATATACAGAGATAGATAAAAGCTTATTTTAATTATATTGAGATTTTGAATAGAAGATAATAGATATTTTCAATATGATGGAAATATATATTTACAAAAACAAGGTCTGCCAATCGGATCTCCAGCTTCTTCTATAGTGGCTGATATTGTTATGGAGAGATTGCTTGACAATTGTATTGAGCGAGTGAACATTAGACCAAGAATAATGACTAAATATGTGGATGATTTATTTTGCATAATTTCAGAAAGTGGAATAGATAATATGTTGAGTACACTAAATGACTTTAATAATAGCATTCAATTTACTATGGAAAATGAAATGAACTGCATGATTCCATACTTAGATACATTAATAATTAGGATGAATAGATATATATTAATAGATTGGAACAAGAAACCAACATCTTATTATAAACCCAGCTAGGAATTTTGTGGATAAGGTTCTAACAATTAGTGATAGTAGCTTTCATAGGAAAAATAAGAAAAGAATTAAATACATATTAAGGAATAATGATTTTCCAATATGGTTAATAAATAAATTAATATATCAATATGGATTAAGAAGTAGTAACATTAATGGAAATATAAATGAACCATCTGGATTATCTTTATTATCAGAACACGTTAGTAAATCAGGAATATGTGATTCTGAAAAATATACAGTAGCTTATAGAACACATAATAAATTAAACAGATTTTTTAGTAAGACAAAGGATAAAATAGATAAATTAGATAAATCAAATTTAGTTTATAAAATACCTTGTTATGGAAATGACAATGAGAATTGTAATAAGGTGTATATAGGTACAACTAAGAATAAGTTAAAAACTAGATTAGCAGGACATAAGACTGATCAAAGATATAAAGATATAAATTCGCAGAAAACAGCATTATCTTCACAATGTGCTAGATTAAATCATTATCCAAACTTTGAAAATATTTCAATATTAAACACAGAAAACAATTATAAACGTAGATTTATATTAGAAATGTTACACATAATAAATACACCAATCACAAATATGTTTAAATATTTTGTTATCGTTCACATATATTTAGTTTAATTAAAATTGTTTAAAATTTTCTAAAATTTGATGAATAATATGTGTATATATTAATATATACATATGCGTATATACATGTTAATTGTATAAGTTTATAAAAAACATAAGTATGTATGAATAGGTATGATAAATGTTTAAAGAAAAATATTTTTGATTTACATATACATCTTTAATTTTTTGTTATTATATGTCTTTTAAATTTATATAAATTTGTTTATAAACATCTTGAATTTCGTTTTAAGATATCTATATATATATATAAGTAGGATTGGAAATTCATTTTAGAAATCTTCACTTTTTTTAATATATGCATGTATTGATTTAAATTGTATATTATTGTACCTATATTTTAAATTTATAAAAAAAAAACAATTGTTTGAATCTTTTTTTATTTTGTTGACAAATAATTTTCATATTGTTGTTTTTTAAACAAAAATTATTTTTTCACATCAAATTAAAAAAAAATTTATAAATAAAAAAAATTTCCTGAAGCAGTCACACAAAGGAGTGACGAAATATTGAAAAACAATTTTATAACATAATAAAAATAAAGAGACTTTAAGCTTTATTAATCAAGAAGAGTTAAAAAAACTAGAAGAATTAAGAATTTCAAGAACACCCAATAAACAAAGACAATAGAAGGAGAAAAATATGAGCTACAGCAGGTTTAAAAAGAATTATCAAGTCAGAGGCCTTATTAATAGATTCAAGACCAGGAGGGATACAATTATCAGGACATCATAACAAAATTTATTTCAAGAGCAACAAAGAATATATCAGGTATTTTGAAATTGGAGGGAGTTCCCTCAATACAGAGGATAATTTTTAGGTATACAAATGATATACACACCAAAATTTTAAAATATGCACTAAAATAAAAACCTGAACTATTGAAACAATTTCAAAGTGAGATAAATGTAGTTAAAATAAATTTGAGTAGACATCTTAATAGAATAGAATTAAAAAATTTCGTACAATATGAAGATAGATTAACCATAGCATTAAATGAAAAGATAAAAAGAATTTATAAGAAAAAATTCGATTGTTTAAAGGATTTTCAAAGAGAGGAATTAAGAATAAAATTTAATAACAAATGGTTTATAAATATAACTAGTTATGATATACCAATAGACGTACAGTGGACTCTTTTATTAGGACCGAAACATGCATTACCTACTAACAGACAAGAAATTCCAATGTTATAAATGCTAGCAGATGGAGAAGATATAGTTCAAACTAAAATTGATAGTGAGGAGCAGGAAATATCTAGAAATAGATTATCATTTATTGATAATCATATCAATAAAATAAAATTATCAGGTAGAGATATATATATGTTAGACAAGGTAAGAAAAACAGAAATATTTTTAAAGAAAAATAGGAACATATTGATTTGAAAAGCTGATAAAGGTAATGCAACAGTAGCTATTGACAAACAAGATCATAATATACGTATTAATAGCATCATATTAGATACTTCAAAATATTCTTTGCTAAATAGAGACCCAACTAGCAAATTAATAAAAATTAACAATAATATTGTTGACGAACTTCACAGAAATAGGATTATTACATATATAGAAAAGAATAAACTTAAAAATAATATTGCTGTAGCACCTAGACTATATATGGTTTACCTAAAATTCATAAATTCTTCTAGTTTTTTGACCTCTTTTTGATTAATAATGTTGTCTAATATATATTAAGCTTAAGGTCTCTTTATTTTTATTATCTTATAAAATTGTTTTTCAATATTTCGTCACTCCTTTGTGTGACTTCTTCAGGAAATTTATTTTTTAATTTGATGTGAAAAAATAATTTTTGTTTATAAAACAACAATATGAAGATTATTTCAATACAACAATATGAAATAATTTTCATTTTGTTGTTTTATAAATAAAAATTATTTTTTCACATCAAATTAAAAAATAAATTTCCTGAAGAAGTCACACAAAGGAGTGACGAAATATTGAAAAACAATTTTATAAGATAATAAAAATAAATAGACCTTAAGCTTAATATATATTAGACAACATTAAAATTCATAAAGATCAGTTCCCATTGAGACCAATTTGTTGTTATGTAAATTCACCATCCTATCATCTATGTAAATATATTATAGATATTTTGAAAAAGATTACTGAAAATTCAGTATATAATGTTAAGGATGGGTTAGAATTTAAAAACAGATTATTGAACCTAGAAATAGGTAATGATGAAAGATGAGTTTCATTTAATGTAGTATCTTTATTTCCCAGTATACCAGTTGATTTGGCAATAAATGCTATTGAGGAAAAATGGGATATAATAGAGATATATACAGAGATAGATAAAAGCTTATATTAATTATATTGAGATTTTGAATAGAAGATAATAGATATTTTCAATATGATGGAAATATATATTTACAAAAACAAGGTCTGCCAATCGGATCTCCAGCTTCTTCTATAGTGGCTGATATTGTTATGGAGAGATTGCTTGACAATTGTATTGAGCGAGTGAACGTGAGACCAAGAATAATGACTAAATATGTGGATGATTTATTTTGCATAATTTCAGAAAGTGGAATAGATAATATGTTGAGTACACTAAACGACTTTAATAATAGCATTCAATTTACTATGGAAAATGAAATGAACTGCATGATTCCATACTTAGATACATTAATAATTAGGATGAATAGATATTTATTAATAGATTGGAACAAGAAACCAACATCTTATTATAAACCCAGCTAGGAATTTTGTGGATAAGGTTCTAACAATTAGTGATAGTAGCTTTCATAGGAAAAATAAGAAAAGAATTAAATACATATTAAGGAATAATGATTTTCCAATTTGGTTAATAAATAAATTAATATATCAATATGGATTAAGAAGTAGTAACATTAATGGAAATATAAATGAACCATCTGGATTATCTTTATTATCAGAACGCGTTGGTAAATCAGGAATATGAGATTCTGAAAAATATACAGTAGCTTATAGAACACATAATAAATTAAACAGATTTTTTATTAAGACAAAGGATAAAATAGATAAATTAGATAATTTATAAAATAAAATACCTTGTAATGGAAATGACAATGAGAATTGTAATAAGGTGTATATAGGTACAACTAAGAATAAGTTAAAAACTAGGATAGCAGGACATAAGACTGATCAAAGATATAAAGAATTCGCAGAAAACAGCATTATCTTCACAATGTGCTAGATTAAATCATTATCCAAACTTTGAAAATATTTCAATATTAAACACAGAAAACAATTATAAACGTAGATTTATATTAGAAATGTTACACATAATAAATACACCAATCACAAATATGTTTGAATATTTTGTTATTGTTCACATATATTTATTTTAAAATTGTTTTAAAATTAAATTAAAATTGTTTAAAATTTTATAAAATTTGTTGAATAATATGTGTATATATTGATATATACATATGCGTATATACATGTTAATTGTATATGTTTATAAAAAACATATGTATGTATGAATAGGTATGTATATATACATGTGTAAAGTTATGAAATGTTTAAAGAAAAATATTTTTCATTTATATATACATGTTTAATTTTTTGTTATAATATGTTAAATTTATATAAATTTGTTTATAAACTTCTTGAATTTAGTTTAAAGAGTTCTATTTATACATAAGTCGGATTGGAACTTCATTTTAGAAATCTTCACTTTTTTAATATATGCATGTTTTGATTTAAATTGTATATTATTGTTCCTATATTTTAAATTCATAAAAAAAAAATTAGTTTCAATCTTTTTGTATTTTGTTGACAAATAATTTTAATATTGTTGTTTTATAAACAAAAATTATTTTTTTACATTAAAAAAAAGTAAAAGAAAAAAATTAATTTCCTGAAGAAGTCACATAAAGGAGTGACGAAATATTGAAAAACAATTTTATAATATAATGAAAATAGAGAGACCTTAAGCTTAATAAATATTAGACCACATTAATTCGATAAACTGTTTTATGATAAATATAATTGAAGCTACAAGAAAGCTTCACTAAGTTTTTGCTATATTGTTAATTTTTCTAAGAAATTAAAAAAAAACTGTTTCTATAATAATTTTTATCCATAAATTTTCAATCTACAACTGTCAAACCTGACTTTGTTGCAAAAATTGAACTACACCACCGAAAGGGCATAAAAAAGTCTACAGTTAGCTTCATTAAATTTTTGCTTAACTGTTAATCTTACGAAAAAAATTTCAAAAAACCTGTATTGGGATTAATATTAATATTTTAACTTTCAACTCCGAAACCAGGATTTGTGTGCAAAAATTTAATTACACCACCTGAAAGTGCATAAAAAAGGCTACAAATTGGCGACCGAAAAAAGTTAAAAAAAATATTAATTAATTTTTTAATTTTCGACGTACAACACCCAAACCTGACTTTGTCGCAAAACCTAAATTACACCATATGAAAGGGCATAAAAATGGCTACAATTAAGCGTTATTTTGCTTATTGTTAATCTTCCGAGGAAATTTCGAAAATCTGTTTTTCTATGAATATTAAATTTTAAATTTTAAAATATTAATATTAATGGAAAAACAGTATTTTGAAATTTTTTCGGAAGAGTAACTATATACACAATACTATTATTGTATCTG
>OY776282.1:1352500-1362500 GCA_963675445.1 Linnaemya vulpina
ACTCATACATTCAACCACACATAGTTACCATAAGCAAACCAAGCAAGTCAGCATTGTCCTGTATACAAACACACACATGTCAAGTTAAAACAACAACGCGAGGTTACCAGACGACGTCATTTTTGCTATATAAAGGCGCTGCCAGAGCTCAGCGAGAATCAGTGTGATTTCAAATATAGACGTGTTAACATCGCTGAGGGTTGAGTAGTACAAATTTGTCCGTGTTTTAATTTGATGCAATAAAACGAATCCTTGAAGGATAAGTAATAAAACCGTTTTTACGAAAAGGTCTAAAAACGTAACAATATATAAATAAATATTTACATATACAAATCGAGAAGTGAAAGGTCAAATTATATTATATTATAATGTGATTTTTTGAAATCATTTCTGAATTTTTATAGTTAATTTATTAACAAAATTCTCAGATGGTTTATAAAAGTCTTTTAATAAGTTGAGAAGTTTGAAACTTTTCAAAACTGTGGTTGAAGTCTACTGACGATTTGGTAAAAAGCGCCAATGACATGCATATAGACATTGCTTAACCACCCAACAAATAAAATTCATATTGTAATAATACAATGACAGTATGTCAAATAGTTAATTTATTAACAATTGGATTGAGATTTTATTTTTCATTTTGCCTTATAAATACTTTCATTGTTGTCGTGTGCCCTCAGACGTGGGTAGTGCATTGCGCAATCAGCTGTGTGGATTTTAAAAGTCAGCTGATGTGTGGTTTGTATCTGAGTTGGTTGTTTTTCCCTGGAAAATAGTAAAAAAATATTTAAGGAATGTTGGCGGGTAAGACAAATGTTTAAAATATGTTAGGAATTATTTAGTGTTAGTTTGGTGGGGAAGAGTGCAAAAGGACACATATAAAAAGGTATTCGGGCGAGAATTGAGGAAAAAATAGAAAGGAAGCGAGGAAGTTAAAGGGGAAGGTGCGGTTGCTTTTGAAAGTCCGAGCTAAATTTAAAAAAAAGAAAAGAAACTGTCTTGTGAATATAAAAAACCGACTAAAAAGGTTAAAGAGGCCCCAAAGCTGTACATAAAAATATATACATACAGAAAAAAACATAAAAAAAATAAAAATTTTAAATTAAATAATATAAGAACATGTGTATAATTGAAGTGTAGAACAGCATAAAAAATATGTATTGAAATATTATATTAAAAATAACAAACAAATTAAAAATAAGAAACAAATTAAAAATAAGAAACAAAAGTAAGTATATAACATTTAGAGAATATATAACATTTAAAGAAAAAGGAGTGCTAAAAAGGAACAAGTGTGCCAGGAAGACATAGTGCGTAGTGTCTGTGAAGCCAGTGCCTTCGAGAAGAAAACAACGAAGAGGGCTAAATATCTTAGACGTCGCCACCAGAAACGTCCCGTTGGTACAGGTATCGTGCCATTTATTTTTGTAGACTAGGACGCAACTTAACGTACGATTACAGACAGATTTTCTTTGATATACATATATATAGGATTTTGTTTTCTCCCAATAGGTTTTGTGGAGGGAAAATTTTTTTTTTGTTACCGAATAACCATCCCTTTTTGGCGTGTTAACAACCAAAAAGGGCGCGAAATATTTAGATGAGCTCGTCTAGGGTTTCGGCGGTTAAACCGAACCGAACAAGAAGGATACGGGAGTGTAAAAGAAAAAAAAAAAAAAAAATATATATATATATATATATATATCGTGAATGGGACAGTAAATGCGACGATAGACGACGGAAGAATAATTAATTAGGTACGTCACGGACAGACGGCCGTATCCTGGGTAAAGCCGTAATTCCGCAGCTTATTTTCTCGTCTTTTAATTTGTTTTTTTTTTAATTTTGAATTTGTGAATAAATGAGGTAACGTTTAAACTGAAATTCAATTTTGTGATCTAATGATAATCAACAAAAACATATATATATATATATATATATATATATATATATATAAATATATACCTATGTAATTTATTTCAGTTTGCCCGATAAATTTCCAGTTTAAAATTTCTTTGTTTAGACAAATATATTTAGTAATGTAATTTTACTCTGAAGTTTTTTGCGAATCTTTTGTTCAGAAATAAATATGAATTTTTGTGTACCATGAATTTTTTCCAGCGTTTATAAAATGGCTGAGTAGAACAATTAAATGCGGTAAGTAAGGGAGGAAAGCAAAAGCAGTCAAGGGATCGTCTTTGGAACGATAACAGTGTGTCACGGAGGAGTCAAAAGACTTCTGAGGCGAGGGTAATTTCCTGGCAGAACAGCCGCCAGAGGGTTTTGGGTTTCGTCCGGTGTATTTATGTGAGTGCAGGGAGTTTTTTTTTTGTATTTAGAGGCAGGCATTTGTGCGTTTTAAAACACGAATGAAAAGGCTGGTATTTAAAAATTTTTTTATAAATATAGGGTGAGGCTACAGGTATGCGCAGATACGGGATAATCTGGACTGGCTCGCAAGAACCCTACCAAGACGCCGAGCTTCAGCCGGAGCTACCGCAATAATACCAGCGCAGCCAGCAGTCTGGATATCCATTCTGCCAGATGGTGATTATCTGTCATAGACAGATAACCACCAATCTAACACCATCTCCTTTCACATATATGTAATTGAATCATATGTGAATACCACAAACAGTATACGCCAATAATATTATTACTATATAAAAATGGGGCCCAAAACAGACCAAAGGTAAGTGGGTTCTCTCAAGCAGTGGTTGACGGATAATCATCAGAGGCGTATGACCTGGTAGGTCATTCAAGAGTACCTATGCAGTAGCGACGCCTTATGATAAAAATCAGTCACCTGCTGTATAACACCTTTCTGTAGTTGGCGAGTCAAGTGAGTGTTCAGGGCTCAGATTACCTATGTCAGTCCAGTTTCGCAAGGCTTAGTACCTGGGAACGCGTTGCGACATAGAGTGATTGTGACGTGGTCATGAGGATTTGCTTAATTCAGCGTTCTATCTTTTATTCGCAACTCGAGACTTAACTTATTCAAGATTGTTTTATAGATTTATTTTAAAGAAAGTTATGGAATTAATCTACAAGTAAAAGTTTTCAATTGCTAGAGTTGCTGAGTAAAGGGTAGATAGCCGAAGGAAAAGTGTTATATGGGGAACACAATTCTAAAGTGAGATTAGTAATAATCTTACTTACCGGCTCAGTGATCCATAATTGTTAAAGTCCAGTCCTGGTGTAGAAAAGCTACAATTTTGACACCAGTTGCGTTCCGGCAGTTGTGGAGTTGTCAGTTGGTCTTTTTACTAATTTTTCATTCCTGAAACCAAAAAGCAAAGATAAAATATTTATAATAACACACATAAGCACGGACGAACAAAACCTAGTAAATAAGAAAAAGTACCTTGATTGCTTTTCTTTCCAGCCTGAAAACACCTCATTGGAAAAATTTAGAAATAGCGATCGCTGCAATAAAATTTTTTTAATTATAATAAAGATTTTTTTTTTATTGAAGTCAAAGTCATTTTTTTTAGTTAATACAAGCTTATAAATAAGCAAACTAAGCAGTTATTAAATTTGTTTTCCTAATATTTTATTTCTTAATTTTATATATCATATCTTTTTTCTTCCTTACCATTTTATTTTTACCTTTTTTTTAAATTGATTTTTTTACTACAGCAAGTAAGTTGAACTAATCGACTGCTTTACTTTTAGTCCTGAATTTTTTTAATATTTTTCTTTAGTCATACCTTTTTTTGCGTTAATATATATAATAGGGTGTAAGTATAGTTTTTTTTATAAGGTATTAGTAAGTTTTCTAGTTGAGTAGAGATAAGTCCTGGGGCTAGATGGTATTAACTCGTAGCGCTAGCAGAATGGTGACAGACATGGAGAGCATGCCTACCACCAGCGCCGGTACTGCGTGTAGCACCGTCAGTGCGACCAAAACCACGATGTCAACTTTGGCAAATCAGCCAGCCAACCTATACACGACAACGACGTTCGCAACCGTGAGCCATCCCGTACTTACGACAGCCGCCGCAACTCGTATTAGTCCCGCGGTGGTACAACAACAGGTGAGAGACTCGTCGTCATTCAATAGCACGCCAGTAGGTAACGGAGGAGTGCACGTAGAAGCCGGCTATAGTCCGATAGCCGACATGTCAGCGGATCCAAGCAGCCTTCAACAAATGATAGAGGCGACCGTTGGTTTAAGCCAGGCTAGATGGTATCGCGATATAGACGCCAAAATCCAGAACGCACTAGAGCCGGCCCGAGTACGTACATACCTCCACAACCCTACCGAGATCACCAATTTATACCCCAGCCTACAGTTGATTTCCGCCCTACGGCAGTAACGGGATGTGACCGGGGACATCATCCACAGATGGCTAACGAATACGGGCCACTAATGAGACCGAGTAACAACCAATAACCGGCGCTAGCAATGCCACAACTGATACCAGCGCCTCGTCAGGTACGCTTAGAGACTGAGCCGCCACAGGTAACTCAGCCTCAGCTACGGGAGGCGCAACAACAGGCAAATTATTTTCCACCCTCACAGAAAAGCATACAAAATGCTGTGGGCTATACGCGTCCGCAGGAGGATATGGGACAGCAGACTTATAATGTGCCACATTCCAATGGGTTTATGTCAAGGCAGTCATCATCACAGAAACCAGTTGGGGGATTGGGCTTAAATCAGCCACTGGACCACAATATTGGTCAGCCAAGTCTGCCGCACCATATCCGTCCCGTCTCAGACCCCACCCAGCATGTATACCCGCTGGATGCCGGGTCAGCCCCAAATTCGCAACAGTCGCAGTAGTGGCAAAATTTTCAACAGAGACAGAATTATCAGTCGCATGGGTATGCACAGTTGCACCAGCCAACTGGATATAATTTGACTATATCAATGCCGAGACAGCCAGAGCCGTTGGACAAATTCAAACTAAGTAAATGGGGAGTAAAATTCGAAGGTACATCGAAAACAATGAATGTACAGGAATTTATTTTTCGAGTTTGCGCTTTAAGGGCGCCCCTCCGATGGGGAGTTATTGCGCAGCTTCCATTTACTATTGGAAGGGCCAGCACTTGATTGGTAATGGGATTACCGCAAAATAGTACCAATCAATACGTGGCAGGAATTAGAAAAGGCACTGTTGGCGCAGTACGGGCAATACGAAAAGGAATACCAGGTTCAAATGAAGATACTATATCGCAGGCAGCAACCCCAAGAGCCATTTGATGAATTTTATAATGTCGTAATTAAGTTAAGAAACCAACAGCAGACACCGTATGATGAGGAGCAGCTGGTTGAGATAATGCGGGGAGATTTGAAACCGTCACTAGCACAGATGATGTTCTTGGTCCATCTTCGCACGCTATCAGAGTTTTGCCGTGAGGTCAGAAGAGCTGAAAATCTGCTAACCACTCAGCGGCAGATGTATCCACTGCGGCATAATTTTGCTCATAGGGTGAACGAGGTGAGCTGTGAAGAAGGGGCTATGGCAGCGACTGACCTGGAAGTGGATGCTCTACGGGCATGCCTACCTTGAGTCGCGAGCTATTTTTGGGAGTAGATTTATGAAGGTTTTTAAACTATTTGCCAATGTAGATAGTCTTACAGCTAATAGGACAAGTCTCAGTGAAGAGATAGAAAATACGCCAGGGATTTTATCTCATAACTTGACAGCTGAACGGCGCCAGAGTTTAGATTTTGTGATATCGGGGTTCCCTTGCTATACAAAAAAAGGGCTAGGTAAAACACACCTAGAAAAACATACTATAGATACAGGAGATGCAGTCCCAGTCAAAGATAGACATTATCCTTTTTCTCCGGCTGTACAAGCGCTTATGTTTGCGGAGTTAGATAGGATGCTTGATCTTTGTGTCATTGAGTAGAGCGAGAGTCCGTGGAATCACCCGGTGACTCTAGTCCGCAAGGGCGAAAAAAACCGTTTGTGCCTGGACGCTCCAAACACTCTATGCATTAACGGTCAAGGATGCTATCCTTTGCAACACATATAGGGCTTGCTCAGTCGGCTAGGAGATACGATATATATATATATCAAGTGTCGAATTAAAGGACGCTTTCTGGCAGATACCACTAGAGCCGTCTAGTAGAGAAACAACTGCATTTACGGTGCCTGGGCGACCACTTTATCAATTTACAGTCATGCCTTTTGGGCTGTGTAATGCAGCTCAAAGGTTATGTCGGTTAATGGATAAAGTGATACCAGCAGCACTTCGTGATAGAGTTTTTGTCTACCTAGATGACCTTTTGATAGTATCTCCAGATTTCGAGACACACCTGGAACTGCTAATCGAAGTATGTAATAGTTTGGTGAAAGCAGGGTTGATAATCAATGTGGCGAAACCTAAATTCTGCTTCAAGGAGTTAAGATATCTCGGCTATATAATTGGAAAGGGCAAAATTAAACCTGATCCTTTCAAAGTGGAAACTATTACTCGTTTTGCTTACCCTAAAACGGCCAAGCAAGTGGGGAGCTTCATGGGAGCAGCAGGCTGGTATAGACCCATACCCGACTATGCTACCATTGCGGCTCCAATCTTTGACACGCTGAAAAAGGGTAAGCAATTCAGATTTTCGGATGAAGCCAAGGTAGCGTTTGATCGTCTCAAGGATGCTCTCGTTTCAAGTCCGCTACTTAATCACCCAGACTTCAACAGACATTTTTATGTTCAGTGTGACGCGTCAGATATAGGCATTGGGGCAGTGCACTTTCAGAAAGACGATTCTGAAAATGAGCATCCAATTGCATATTTTTCACACAAATTAACATCTGCGCAGAAGAATTATTAGGTAACTGAACGAGAATGTCTGGCAGT
This sequence comes from Linnaemya vulpina, assembly GCA_963675445.1. Taxonomy (NCBI): domain Eukaryota; kingdom Metazoa; phylum Arthropoda; class Insecta; order Diptera; family Tachinidae; genus Linnaemya; species Linnaemya vulpina. The sequence goes on from OY776282.1 coordinate 1,359,314, forward strand.
GGTCTTGGCGATTAAGAAGTTTAGGCCCTATATAGAACTGATGCCTTTCTCTGTAATAGAAGTGGCTTATGTCACATAAGGACCTAAGTGGACGGTTAGCCCGGTGGAGTTTACATCTGCAAACATATAATTTCACCATTGAACGTTGAGCAGTTGCCTGACTTGAAAGTAATTGAAGGCATCGCCTATAAGCGAGTTCGACCCTATGATGGGGTGGTCTTGAATGAGGATTTCTCATGGAAGCTATGGGTTCCTCCGGAATTGACCAAGCACCTCATAGACAAGGCACACAATTCCCCGCAAGCTTCTCACGGAGGCGTTGGTAAGACACTCCGACGCGTAAAGGAGTACTTCTATTGGCCAAACCAGAACGATCAGGTGCGAGAATTTGTGTTGAACTGTCAAATCTGCAAGGAATCAAATACCGTCGAATAAGATTCTGCGACCCCTGCTAGGGGCTGAAACAATTTCAGAACGCCCGTTCCAACGAATATTTGTAGACTTTCTAGGCCCTTAACCACGTTCTAAGAACGATAACTGCTACATCTTTACCGTGTTAGACCATTTAACGAAATTTGTCCTGCTTAAAGCTTTGCCCAAAGCTAGTAGCAAAAATTTAATTCAGTTTTTAATTTCCGAAGTGTTTCACAAATTTGGGACACCGGAGACGATAGTGTCGGACAATGGCAAGCAGTTCGTGGGCAAAGAGTTTGCAAATATGGTGGAAAATTGCGGCATTCGACACATTCGCACGGCAACGCACGCACCAGAGGCAAATGCGGCCGAACGGTAAACCAATCCATCTTAGGAGCTATACGGTCATACCTGCAGAACGATCAATCTGAGTGAGACAAACATTTGTCCGAAATTGAGTTTTCACTCAGGTCGTCATTGCAGTCCTCAATAGGAGTCACACCATATTTCGCTCTATTTGGAATGAACATGATTGGTCATGGTAGCATATATAAATTAGCAAGAAAGTTAAAAAGCTTAGAAGACCCGTAGCTAAATATTGTCACAAAACCGGAGGAAATGTCTCTCACTCGAGCAAAAATGCGCGAAAACCTGCATAAGGCCTACTTAAGAAACCTATAATACCCGATGTAGTCTAGTTAAATTTATCCCAGGGCAGGAAGTTTACCGCCGAAACTTCCAGCAAAGTAATTTCAAAAATAACTTCAACGCAAAACTTGCAAGAAAGTTTTTAAAATGTCGCATAATTAAACCGATAGGTAAAAGCCTCTATGAGGTAGAAAATTTACAAGGAAAACCACTGGGGCTGTTACATGCCAAGGACTTAAAGCCATAGGCTTTAATATTCTTAGTGGGCTCAGTCCCGGCGATTCCAGGCAAGCACTAAAAACGTAAGACACACTTTTGAAATTGGGTGCTTCCCGAAAAAGTAAGCTAACACGCGCAAACGGTAGAGTCAGTTATACATTTGGATGCATATGTGGGAACCGATGTATAAATGTATATAGGATTTCTTTTTTTTTAGTAACTAGCTACAGTAACATTTAAGAAAAAAGATATTAGCACTTACGTATTGTAGTTTGTTGTTGTTGTTGCAGGTGATTAGTTTGGATGATTAGGTGAATGAGCCCGCAAAGGGATGAGAGAATGGTGTGTGATGAAATAGTGGTAAGCTGAAATAAAAACATAGGGTTTTAGTTTTATAATATATATATATATATATATATATATATATATATATTAGTTAATCGATACTGGGATTGGGATATATAGTTTTTTCAAACCACTCAGTCAGTAGATTAAAGACAGTTTTAGACCATATAGGAACCCGATAAGTTTTTTTGTTTATAATAGGCACGGCCAATTGCCGCCGTAAATAGCTGGCCTGGGGTTAAATATAACCTCCTTTTGATAAAATTTTGTGTTAGTTTTTTTATATAGTACAGGATATTTGAAATCGGATTGAACTCACCTGATAGTAAAGCATAATAGCTGGAAGGAACTCTTCTGCCTCCAGAACTAGTAGTATGGATGTTCCTCATATGCTGCACTTACATGTTTGTTTATATTTTCCATTCTCATCCTAGTCCCCTGAAAATGAAAGATAAGAATTATTTTTGGCAGACCTAGATTATTGGATGTACCTGGCTTTTCGTTCTTCAAATTTACACTACGACTGGAAGCAGGCCTAGTAAAAGAAATTTAATTAATTTAGGTAGCACCTACTGGTTTTTTTTCACGTGTGTACGATTCACACATTTGATGTTTTTTTTTTCAATGGCATGCGTACCAACTCAAGGCACATCTATACTAGGTATACTCAATTTGCAACCCTGCAGAAAATATATGTAGTGGATTCGCCTTGATATGTATTTTGTTTGTGTAAAATATTTTCGTTTGTCAAATGGACTTGACAAGTAAAACATAAGAAAAATGGCGATACAGAAGACAAAACAACACAGGCACCAACAGACGCTATATGAGAAAAATTTCAAGTTTTTAATTCAAGCTGTTTATTTATAAAATGTTTGTGCAGAAGTATGATATTATTATTTACATATTCATTGCTGGATGGAATTGGTGCTTATATGGGTAAGCTTTTGTAAATACATATAATAATATAAAATATATAAAAGTTCAATTTAATTAGTTCTATTGGAGTTGATTCCGCAAGTTGACTGGACTAAGGTGCACATATTTCCTGCTCTTATGAAAGAATCGGACACAAATTTTGCATCTGCAATTGCTATAAATAGCTCTAAACATGTCTCCGTCTAAACCTAAAGAAATGAAGTTGTTGCAACGCTTTAACAATCAAGAATCAATGACATTGAACGATTCTTCTTTAGATGATGTGCCGGCAACATTTCAGCCAATTCTGGTGGTCTTACACAGGCACACTGATAGCCAATTATACAGCACCCATAGCCAATCAAGCTATAAAAATTGTAAGAAAGCTAACCAAATCTACTGAAATACATAATAATGGTGTACGTCCGAGGCAGCCTATAAAAAATTTTCTTCAAAGAGAACAAGAACCCAGAATATGAGAACAACGGTGAATATAACTTATTTTTATTTTCTTATTTTAACAGTTTACGAAATATTTGTTTTTTATTATTCTACATATATGAATTCATTACGTGTTAATGCCATGGATACCGCATCTTTCGGCGCTTGGAGCAACGATCCCTCTCCCTTAAAGAATTTGCGC
>OY776282.1:1367500-1370000 GCA_963675445.1 Linnaemya vulpina
CTAACAGAATGGAGTAAACAATAGAGATCCGAATTGTTAATGGTATGATTACAATTTCATTGAAGAAAAGTATGCGAAACTTACAGAATACTGCGTACAATTCTGAATTCCTTCTCCAATACTTCCTGGCCAGAGTCCAGGTCCTTTCTGTTTGCCAAGCAATGATCAATCGAATTGAATGACAAATTCGTCACGCAACCCATAAGATGATTCAACAGTCTTCGACATTTCTTCATCGTTGCTCCTCGTCGACATCATATCAGCAACATAATCTATAGTCAACAATCGTGGACCGCACTGATCGATGAAAAACTCTTTTGCGTGGTCTGGAATTTTATCAGAGGCTGTGCAATTGCATGCAATATTTCTTTCAATACCGCACTTACAACGCGAAATTAAGAACAATCTATTCCACTCATTTACATTGTATTCGAATTTATATTTTACCATTTTGTAGTAATCATTCAGAAGCTTATCCAAACTTTTACGAACACCACTTACCGACATTACTGGAATGCCTGCGCGCTGCCACAAAATGATGATACCTCTCAAAACTTCTTGTTTAAAAGCACCCAGCTTTCGAATTCTACCAGCGTTATGCCGAAGATGTAAAAAGAAATTAATAACATCACCCTTAGTTGGTAATTTAGTGTTGTTTAATTCACTGATAGTAAAAGACATTTTTTAGTTTATTTAAATTAATTCTTGACACGACACGATTAAATATTGATAATTCCAACAGATATTTCATGGATAATACAAAAATAAATAAACTATGAGAGTAATAACGGTACTACTTCCATTATTAGAGGATTTAAACTAACTTGAATTTACTTAATCTCCCGTTAACGTCTAACCGAAAGATGGATTTCCGGGTATAAAATTTTGTACGAAAAATTTCAAATCAATTTAAAATCACATTTCCTAGGCTCGACAAAAAACATGAATTTTTTTCTTATAGATCTACCGGAATTATGGAAATATTTCATAACAACAGCCTTAACTATTAGAACGGTTATATTGAGGTCAATGAATATTAAAGATGACCATTGGCCTCCTCGAGACAAAAACATCGATATATCGCACTGTGAGATCCGACAGTAAATACAGAAAATTTGACAAAAATACTCAAAAAGGTAACCCTTACATTCAGCAAAAAACATAAATTGTATTTTTTAACAGTTCTGTTGGAAATATCGAAAAACTTCTTTAACAAAAGTTTAATGATTTTTTGCGGGCTTTAATTTTCTGACAATAGGGTGGTACATTAGGGTGGTAGAAACTGAGATCTGGTAGGTAAATACTAGAATGAGATATTTGAGGTTAATGACTATTAAATCAAAATATTGGCCTCCTCAAGACGAAAACATCGGTATATCACACTTTGAGATAGGACTATAAATGCCGAAGATATAACGAAAAATGTATTTTGGCGACCCCTACTTTCGGCAAAAAAAATAATATAAAATTTTTTTAAAACTGCCTTGCAACAATACTTTATATTCTGTGGTGTACGGCGAACTTTTTTTTTTCGAGAAGCCCTAATGTATATGTATATATATATATATATATATATATATATACATATATATATATATATATATATATATATATATATGTATATGTATATATATATATATATATATATATATATATATATATATAGTACAGTTTTTGAATTTGTCTTTTACCTTTTTAAAGATTGAATGTGGCTGCAAATATACTTCAAAATTAGATGCAATGTACAAGGAAATATCTATATTGAATACCACCAATTAGGAGCTGAAAATCTGTGTATATTGATACTAAAATCATTTTCCTGTTGGTAAATGTTCTTGCAAAAAAATTTGTCACATTTATTTACTATTATATACTTTTAATTTAAAATTTTTCTTATTTCAATAAAGGTGTTGGAAATAAAAATAATTCAACTCTAAAATTAAAATAACGTGTCCTTAAGTGTAACATATGTTCATATGTTACACTTAAGGATGGTGACCATCCGTCCTGTATTTTACAGGACAGTCCTGTTTTTTAACATGCTGTCCCTTGAGATTTTTTTGTAAATACCGGACAGTACAATGTCCCTTATTTCCTAATTTGATATGCAAATGTCCTCTTTTTAGCATATACATTGCACGAACATTAATATAAAATTATCATAAAAATCCAACTATATTAAAATATTGTGTTAAAATTTTATTAATTCGATTCTTTCTGCCGAATAAAGGAATTAAGATTAAGATTTTGGATGTTAAAGACCTTATTGGAGAAACTTCAGATATTATTTCAAAATATGTGCAAGAGACTCTTGAAAAAAATGAAAAAATTAGTAAAATGATAGCGTTTTGTGGAGACAGCACAAATTGTAATTTTGCTGGTGCAGCTAGAAAAGGTCAGAATAATATCTTTCACAAAATGCAAAACTTCATTGGCCAAAAACTGATAGGTGTAAATTGCTATGCACATATTTTGAACAACTGCATACAAACTGCAGCAG
>OY776282.1:1375000-1395000 GCA_963675445.1 Linnaemya vulpina
TCCGATTTAAAACTTGAACTATTGCTATATTATAGCCCCTAGTTTGGCCCTGCCATTATATACTGCAACTAACCCTTATTTTGGTTCTTGTTTTATTGAATAATTTCACGGAGTTTACACATAGTAAAAACGTTAATAGCACTACATCAAAATGGCAACTAAATCCATTGAAGACCCCTCTCCAAGAGATCAATTCGATTATGATAGCGATAGGTTGCTCAATTTTTGCGACAGATTTAAGGAATCTGAAAATATTGACCTTAGCGAATCCATTCTTGAGGTTAAACTTAAAGAATTGGAATCCAGATGGGGAAGGCTCGACTCCTCCTATGAAATCCTCATGATGTCAAAGGATCCCGCTTTCACGTCGGCAGTCAAAGCTGGGATTACGAAAATTTTTGATGAATGCACAAACTCATATTATGTATGCTCGTCTCAAATTTTAGAGTTAATGAAAAGTTTTCGATTGGAAACTGGACATTACCCTGCAGGTCAATCGACCTCCCGATATACTGTGCAGAATCAAGCCCTCCAATATGATCAGCTTCAAGATAGCTCATACTGCATTAAGCTGCCTCCCTGTGACACTGAGGTGTTCAAAGGGAGCTATGAACAATGGCCCTCGTTTCGAGATATGTTCACAGCAGTATACATAAGGCACTCGAAACTTACACCCGTTACTAAATTGTATCACTTACGTAACAAGACAAGAGGTGAGGCGGGGGATATTGTTAAAAGATATCCTCTCTCTAACGAAAATTTTGAATTAGCATGGGATGCTTTGAGAACCCGCTATGAAAATAAACGTGTTCTGGTTGATAACCAGATCAAAATTCTATTTGATATATCCGAGGCAACTAGTGAAGACAGTGAATCAATTCGAAGAATCCAGTCTTCAGTGAATGACTCACTCGCAACACTCAGAACACTTGGCGTTCAAGTGGACAGTTGGGACCCCATATTGATTCGCCTTATCTCCACAAAGTTGCCTGAAGTAACACTTGCTATGTGGGAACAATCTCTCACATCACCTCGTGAACTTCCGCAATGGAGCCAGATGTCGCAATTTCTGGTTGACAGATACGAGGCGGTTGAACGTATAAATAGCATCAAAACATCAAAAGATTGTTTTATGCTAACAAAACCGAATCAAGCTAAGGTGCAGACGTATGTGTCTGTGAAATTTTGGATGCTGTTTGTTGCAGACTATGCAATGTGGGTCATCCTTTGAGAGCATGCCCCAGATTCAAAGCGTTCAGTGTGCAACAGAGAGTTGATTACGTTTTTAAGAACAAATTTTGTAACAATTGTTTGGCTGCTTCTCATCTCAAGTCAAACTGTGGTAGCAAGTATAGATGTATGCATTGCAAGAAAAATCACCACACTTTGTTGCACATGGGACAAAATTCTCAGAACTCAACGCACGGCTCAGGCAAAGTACATACGGAAGCACCAAATCATGATACTAAATTTGTACAACGCAAGTCTCAAGATACCCTTCAATCGGCTTCAAAAGCTACTCAAAATGATATTCCCAGCACTTCTAGTCGTGTCCATGCTAATTGCTCTACCGGAAGTGAAAATATTTTGTTACGCACCGCTCTGACACAAATTGAACATAGGGGTGAACTCTTCACCGTAAGGGCTCTAATTGATCCCGGTTCTCAAAGAACATTTCTGACAGAAAGAATTAGAACTCGTCTTCAGATCCCATACAGGAATTCTCATTTTGAAATTGTAGGTATAGGTGGTCAAAAACAGGTCGCTAATAAGAAATGTGATTTTGTTTTATACGCCAAAAGACACAAATTGCGCGTACCTATAAGGGCTATTATACTCCCAAAACTCACCAAGCGGCTTCCAACTTGCAATTTTGAAATCCCGGTCTCAACGGAACTCGCGGACTTAGATCTAGCTGACCCTACTTTCAATAGGGCTGCTCAAATAGATCTTATTCTGGGCAATGATTGTGAACACTTGCTCAACATTGATGGCATTAGAAAAAATATATGTGGTCAGACTTCGGCCTACAATACCATTTTCGGATGGGTTTTAAGTGGCCCTATAAAATCAACACCTGTTCAAACGTTCACGACCTCAGTGTTCGTATCCCAGACTGTTGAGCTTAATAAAATTTTAAGGCAGTTTTGGGAACAGGAAGAAATTCATACTGCAAGGCCCAGATCGGTCGAAGATGAATTTTGCGAACAATTTTACACAGAAACCACTACACGTAGCGAAAATGGTAGATACTTGGTAAGGCTACCTTTCAAAAAAGATTTTCCAGAAAAAATCTCTCTTGGTTCATCCCGGTTCACAGCTCTGGCTCAATACTCGAGCATGGAGAAAAATTTATCAAAAACCCCCGAGCTTCAAGCTCAATATACAGAGACTTTAAAAGAATACATAACTTTGGACCACATGGAGGAGGTTCCATCAAATGAAGTCGTTTCACACGGTAAATATGGCTCATATTATTTACCGCATCATGCCGTAGTTCGCCCTGAACATAAAACTACTAAAGTTAGAGTTGTTTTCAATGCTTCTCGGAAATCAAAATCTCAATTTTCTCTCAATGATGTTCTGCACACAGGCCCCACTCTACAGAATGATTTAATATCAATTATAATTAATTGGAGAAAATATAAGTACGTTTTTAGTGGCGATATTCAAAAAATGTATCGCCAAATCCTTGTGCACCCAGCTGATAGGCCGTTTCAGCGAATTCTATTTCAACCCCACCCTAACGGCCCCATTAAGGATTATCAATTGAAGACTGTAACCTTTGGCGTCAACTGTGCCCCATACCTAGCTATTCGGACCCTATTACAACTCGCTTCCGATTCCGAATCAGCTTTTCCAAAGGCAGCTTCAATTCTGCGCACAGAAACATATGTCGATGACATACTCTCAGGAGGTTACTCCATTGACGAAGCTTTATCTGCCCAAACTCAGCTAATAGCTTCATTAAGTTCAGCAGGGCTCCCATTAAAGAAGATAACGGCAAATGATCAGCAATTACTCTCCAATCTGCCAAAGGAGGATCTTTATGATTCAGATTTTCTCCGTTTCCACGACACCAGTTCTACCAAAACTCTTGGCATAAGGTGGAATGCAGTCACTGACTCGTTTACGTACAAATTTTCCCCGATTGAACAAACGGTCAGAATTACAAAGCGACAAATCTTATCCTCAGTTGCAAAATTATTTGATCCTGCTGGATGGCTGGCTCCTATAGTCATCAGAGGAAAACTTTTAATGCAGCAGTTATGGCTGGAGGGGTTAGAATGGGATGATGATGTTTCATCTGAATCCCTTTATAAATGGAACTCTCTGGTGCAAGATTTCGGTCTCATCGATAAAATTTCCATCCCACGTTGGTTACACAGTACTCCATCTGATTCAATTTCTATTCACGGGTTCTCAGATGCATCAAAGGTAGCATACTGTGCCACAATTTATATTCGATGTGAGACTATGTCTCACAACAGCTTCAATAATTTGCTGCTAGCTAAGAGTAAAGTTGCCTCGATACAGACAATTTGTCTCCCGCGACTAGAATTGAATGGCGCAGTTTTACTGGCAAACCTCGTAAAATATGTTAAGGATTCACTTCGTCTCAACATCGGTGAGGTCATCCTGTGGACGGACTCGTCCATTGTATTAGGTTGGCTGTCGAAACCCCCATCCTCATGGGAAACATACGTGGCAAATCGCACTTCTCAGATTCACCGTTTGGTTCCGGATGCTATATGGCGACATGTGCCAACACACGACAATCCCGCTGATCTGGGAACTCGCGGTTGTAAATCTCAAGAACTGGCACAAAGCTCGCTCTGGTGGCATGGGCCGCCATGGTTATCAAAACCATCCTCAGAGTGGCCATATAGAGATCCCCTGAAAGTTATTGCCGACTCGAAAATTCAGACTCACTCATTACACACAGAAGTCAAAGAAGATGACATTTTGTGTAAGTTCTCTTCATATAACCGAGCGTTGCGAGTTATATGTTACATTTTTCGATTCTTCGCCAGATGCTTACCGAAAAGTTCGAAATTCTCAGAACTTAATAGACCAGAATCTTCTCCTGGCGATCTCACTTTTGAAGAAATGAAACTTGTCAAAAAGCGTCTTATTTCTCTAGCCCAAAGGAATTTTTATGAAGAGGAGTACCAATTATTATGTAACTCACGGCCTCTACCAAATAAAAGTTCTTTAAAGAATTTGAACCCTTTTCTCGATTCGGACTCACTTTTACGAGTGAATGGCAGACTATCTCGGTCGTCGATGCCATATAACGAGCGTTATCCCATAATACTGCCCAGAAATTCTCGATTTTTTCAGTTATATCTTTTGTTTATTCATAATGTACTCGCTCATGCTGACTGTAGTCAAATGATTAGGATGGTGCAATCAGAGTTTCATGTCTTTCGAATTAAGCCGGGAATAAAAGCTATTATTCGTAATTGCAAGGTCTGTATAATACACAGACAAAAATCATGCTCGCAGATAATGGCTCCCTTGCCTCCAGAAAGATGTACACTCACGCCACCTTTTCATGTGACAGGTATAGATTTCGCAGGCCCTTTTGAACTGAAGACGTCAATTTTGCGAAGGGCTAGTACTATTAAGGGATACGTGTGTGTCTTCGTTTGCTTTAGCACGAAGGCTATTCATCTGGAAGCATGCTCTGATTTGTCGTCAAATGCTTTTCTGGCGGCATTCGCTCGCTTCGTTGGGAGGCGGGGACTCCCCCACAGGGTAACTTCTGACAATGGCAGAAATTTTTTGAGCGCTAGTAGAGCGCTAGGACGTAAATTTTCAAGGTTTATTAATACCGCTGCTCATGATGTTGCCCAGAAGTACCTTTCTCGAGGATTTGAATGGAAGTTCATTCCCCCACACGCACCACACATGGGCGGCTTATGGGAAGCCGCCGTTAAGAGCTTCAAATTTCATATCAGACGAATTGCTGGAACTCAAAAATTCAACTTTGAGGAGTTTTCTACTATCCTTGCCCGGATAGAGGGAATACTTAATTCCCGCCCGATTTCAGCGCTGTCAGAAGACCCTTCAGACATCACGGCACTGACTCCCGGACATTTTTTAAGAGGTTCTCCTATTATAGCATTCCCTGAACCCGACAGTCGAAATATCTCGCTCATCAACAGATGGGAGAAACTGAAGGCTCTGCACCATCAATTCTCAATACGATGGAAAGAAGATTACCTCAAGGCTCTTCAGAAGCGCTATAAGTGGAGATATTCAAGTCCAAATCTTCATCCTGGAGATCTTGTAGTAGTAAAGGACGATCTCCTTCCTCCACAGGAATGGCGACTGGGACGAATAGACAAAACTTACCCAGGTTCAGTTGGAAATGTCCGCATCGCTGATGTGCGCATCGCCTCTGGAGTCATAACACGCCCAATAGTCAAGTTATGTTTTCTTCCTTATATGGAAAATCGAGAGGTTTAACACCTCATAAGATCTACTTCTAGCCGAATACATTTAAAATCCTTTTTCTTTATTCTTTCTTGTTGTCATTATACGTTGTATCCACATACAGAAAAATAGAATTTAAACTACCTCATACTTTAATTTGTATGAACAATTTGAGATCAACCATACATCATGTAGACTTTAATTACCTTAAATTATAACTTCTAATTCGTATTTGTTTTTCCATATTAGACCGAACCGCAGATTAGAATCCACTCGTCCAGTTGACATTCGCATCCGAAAAACCATAAGAAGAAAAAGAGACCCAGAAGTCTATGGTTGTGTTTTATGCGATGCGTTTCATGGCTTGCGATTCTGTCGAAAGTTCTTAACCATGTCGGTGAAAAAACGGATGAATGTCGTAGAACGATACCAATGTTGTGTGAACTGCTTGGCGAGAAGCCACGATGTGAAGGCATGTGCATCAAACGATACCTGCAGAAAATGTAGAAAATTGCACCACACCTTGCTGCATGTGACCCGGAAGAAGAAACCGAAAAGCCGGACTAACAAGAAAGAGGAGAAACCACAACAACAGCGAAAACCAACTCCCCAACAAACACCAAATCCACCTGCAGCCACAACAATCCCTACAACAGCCATTATAGAGGCGATTAAATCATTGGCAAATGTCCTTTGCCCAACCACCAACCCGCCATATGTTGCCTGAAGGCCTGGCCTGGCGGCATGTCCAATTTGATATTGGACAAAATCATTTTTTATTATTATTTAATATAAATTATTTGCACTGAATTTTATATTTATTCCTTATAAATTAAACCCTTTATAATTGAATTATAAATTAAACCTTTTATAATCGATTTGAATATGCAAATCTTAAGTATAAGTATATTGTATGAATTGTAAACGATTTATTTTTAGCTTTTTTATACTTACTTTGGAAACATCTCTCTTACTTACCTTTTATACAAACCTTTTCTTATAACCTTTTCTTCCTGTGTACTTACCCAGTTAAATTTAGACAATATTGTAACACTGAAAATGTACTAAATGTTGATCGAGTTGACACTCGAAAAATTCCATATGTTGCGCGGTTTTTCCAAAAGCCGAACTTTCCTTTTTCTTAATTTAAAAATTATATCACTACTACTTCTTTTTCAACCAGCATCAACGAGAGCAGCATTTATCTGCCCAAAAGCATTTATCTGTCCAGAAGGAAAATTTAATATTGGTTCTTATTTTTCCTTTCCCACTTCCCAATATCAATTATTTATAATCGATATTAATAATTTTGTTTGGAGTTCATCTAAACAAAATTATTTGAGCGCAAAATTTGAACCCAACATTTTGTTCACGGTCATTTTGTTCAATATATATATATATATATATATATATATATATACATATATATATATATATATATATATATATATATACATATATATATATATATATATATATATATATATATATGTATATATATATATATATATATATATATACATATATATATATATATATATATATATATACATATATATATATGTATATATATATATATATGTATATATATATATATATATATATATATATATATATGTATATATATATATATATATATATATATATATATGTATATATATATATATATATATATATATATATATATCATATATATATATATATATATATATATATATATATATATATATAGGCAATAATTTTAACAATTAGTATAAATTAATATATAATAACAATAATACAATAAATTATCCCTAGCAAATAATAGTTAATATTAACAATTATATTATTTAAATCTGCAATTCTTACTAACTAAATGTCTATAATTCTGTGCTAATTTTTCTGTATCTATTTTAAAATTTATTCTGTGTGATGAAGGTATGTTTATTATTTCTAACATTTCTAACATTAATCGACGTTTGTAGTTATTTTCTGTATTTAATATTGAAACATTTTCAAAATCTGGAAAATGATATGCCTTAGAACAATGGGAAGATAAAGCTGTTTTCTGTGAATTTATAGCCTTATATTTTTGATCTGATTTGTGACCTGCTATCCTAGTCTTTAATTTGTTCTTGGTCGTACCTATGTACACTTTATTACAATTCTCTATATCATTACCCTTGCATGGTATTTTATATACTAAATTTGATCTATCCCATTTTTCAATTTTATCTTTATTTTTACTAAATAGTCTGTTTAATGTATTGTGCGTTCTATGAGCTATTCTATATTTACCTGTATCGTAAATTTTAGATTTTGTCAACCTTTCTGATATTCCAGGTATGTATGTTAAAGATTTAAATAATTTTTGTTCTGTATTAATATTAGTATTTTCTGTTCTTCTATTTCTATATTGTGATATTAATTTATTTATACTATGATTAGGAAAATTGTTATTTTCTAATATATTTATAACCTTCCTTTTATTGTTATAGTGAAATTGTTTGTCACTTATATTTAGAACCCTTTCTATAAAAATTTTAGCTGTGTTTATAATAATGTGTCTACTATGTTTTGAATAGTAATTAATCATTCTTCCCGAAGCAGTAGGTTTCTGGAACCAATCTATTATTAATTTATTACCCCTCCTAATAACTAAAGTATCTAAATAAGGAAGTCTCAAGTCCTTTTCCTTTTCAGCAGTAAATTTAATGTTCGAATTAAAATTATTCAATGCTGATAATATATTATCTATCTTCGATGTATGAATAATGCAAAATAAATCATCTACATATTTTGTCACTATTTTAGGTTTTATAGTAAGTTTTTGAATTGATTTGTCTAATAATTCCTCCATTACTATATCTGCTATTATTGGAGATGCTGGTGATCCCATAGGAAGACCCCTTTGTTGCATATATATATTGCTATTATATTGAAAACACCTATTATCTTCTATACAAAATTTTAAAATACGGAAAAATAAATGTTTGTCAATCCTTTTATACCTTGCTATCATTTCCCATTTGTTTTCAATTGTATTAATTGCCAAATCAATAGGTACACTTGGGAATAGGGAAACTACATCAAAAGAAATCAAGCTTTCATTATCAGATATACGTTGGCTCCTAATTTTATTCACAAATTCTATTGCATTTTTGATATTATATTTTGAATCCTTAGTAATATTTTTTAAAATATTTGTAATATATCTGCATAGTTCATATGAAGGTGAATTAATAAAAGAACATATAGGTCTTAATGGAAAATTTTCTTTATGAATTTTTGGTAATCCATATATACGAGGAGCAACTGCAGCATTTGTTTTTAGCCTATTCTTATCATTATATGTTATAATATCTTTCTTAAATAATTCTTCAACTATATCATTATTGATTTTTTGGTATTTGGTTGTTGGATCTCTATTAATTAAATTATAATTTGTAATATCTCCTAAAATACTATTGATTCTTAAATCATAATCCTGTTTACTAATGGCTACAGTTACATTACCCTTATCCGCATTTACAATAAGTATATCTTTATTTTCCCTTAAGAAATTAGTAGCTTTCTTAGCTTTATCTAATATAAACTTATCTCTATTTGTTAATTGAATTTTATTTAAATGGTTATCAATAACCGTAGTTAATCTATTTCTTGCTATCTCTTGTTCTTCCTTATTATTTAAAGTCTGCACTAAGTCCTCTCCCTCTGATATGACTTTTAAAATAGGAATCTCATACTTTTTACTAGGTAAAGCGTGCTTTTGTCCAAGTGAAAGTATCCATTGAATGTTCTTAGGTATGTCAGTGTTAGTCTTGTTTCTAAACCACTTTTCATTTAATTTTATATCTAATTCCTTCTCTTGTAATTTTTTTAATTTATCAAATTTATTTTTATGTGTAATATTTACCTTTTTCTTTTGTAAAACAGCTAAATGTTCCTCAAAGTATAAAAATTCAACCATTTCCTCCAGTGAAAAATATATATCCAATTTCTTTAAAATTCTTTCCCTCTCTTTTTGAAAATGTTTCAATATATAATGTTTTTCTTTTATCGCTAACCTTAACATTTTATTGTGTAAATCTTGAGTATATTTTTCTATTGTTTTTTGAATCTTTGGTAAGCTAGCCTTGTTAAAAACATTCAAGATATTCTTCGTAGAGTTCTTGATAAAGTTTGGGGTGATTCCAACATTCCTGCATCTTATCAAAAAAGTTATTGATGATCTTGCCTGTACAATTTTGTTCCTGAGTGATTTCACCTGATTAATGAATCTCCTAGTTTGAAAATTTTTCTTCAATATACGATATTCCATGTTGGCGTGCTCTCCTTAATAATTGTTGATTTATCTTTATTGAACTTATCAGTTTATTTTAATATTAATCAAGCTTATGGTCGTTTTTTATCAAATTATATTTGGTCTAATTTTTATTCAATATTTCGTTAACAGCTTGTTAACATCTTCAGGAAATAAAAATTATTAAAATTTTATAGACAATTGGTTTTGAAACATGTCAAAAAAAAAAAAAAAACTATTCACAATATTTGTGTTTCAAATTCAATACCACATAAAATATTTTTTCAACATTAACAATTTATAGTAAAACAAACTTTTTCAACATTAACAAATTATAACGAAAATTTTTATAACAAATAT
This sequence comes from Linnaemya vulpina, assembly GCA_963675445.1. Lineage (NCBI taxonomy): Eukaryota > Metazoa > Arthropoda > Insecta > Diptera > Tachinidae > Linnaemya > Linnaemya vulpina. The sequence continues at coordinate 1,385,085 of OY776282.1, forward strand.
ATATATATATATATATATATATATATATATATAAATATATATATATATATATATATATATATATATATATATATATTATATATACATATACATATATACACATACATACATATATATATATACATACACATATATATATATATACATATATATATATATATATATATGCTACTAATTTCTTAAGGGAAAATAAAGATATACTTATTGTAAATGCGGATAAGGGTAATGTAACTGTAGCCATTAGTAAACAGGAATATGATTTAAGAATCAATAGTATTGTAGGAGATATTACAAATTATAATTTAATTAATAGAGATCCAACAACCATATACCAAAAAATCAATAATGATATAGTTGAAGAATTATATAAGAAAGATATTATAAAATCTAATGATAAGAATAGGCTAAAAACAAATGCTGCAGTTGCTCCTCGTATATATGGATTACCAAAAATTCATAAAGAAAATTTTCCATTAAGACCTATATGTTCTTTTATTAATTCACCTTCATATGAACTATGCAGATATATTACAAATATTTTAAAAAATATTACTAAGGATTCAAAATATAATATCAAAAATGCAATAGAATTTGTGAATAAAATTAGGAGCCAACGTATATCTGATAATGAAAGCTTGATTTCTTTTGATGTAGTTTCCCTATTCCCAAGTGTACCTATTGATTTGGCAATTAATACAATTGAAAACAAATGGGAAATGATAGCAAGGTATACAAGGATTGACAAACATTTATTTTTCCGTATTTTAAAATTTTGTATAGAAGATAATAGGTGTTTTCAATATAATAGCAATATATATATGCAACAAAGGGGTCTTCCTATGGGATCACCAGCATCTCCAATAATAGCAGATATAGTAATGGAGGAATTATTAGACAAATCAATTCAAAAACTTACTATAAAACCTAAAATAGTGACAAAATATGTAGATGATTTATTTTGCATTATTCATACATCGAAGATAGATAATATATTATCAGCATTGAATAATTTTAATTCGAACATTAAATTTACTGCTGAAAAGGAAAAGGACTTGAGACTTCCTTATTTAGATACTTTAGTTATTATGAGAGGTAATAAATTAATAATAGATTGGTTCCAGAAACCTACTGCTTCGGGAAGAATGATTAATTACTATTCAAAACATAGTAGACACATTATTATAAACACAGCTAAAATTTTTATAGAAAGGGTTCTAAATATAAGTGACAAACAATTTCACTATAACAATAAAAGGAAGGTTATAAATATATTAGAAAATAACAATTTTCCTAATCATAGTATAAATAAATTAATATCACAATATAGAAATAGAAGAACAGAAAATACTAATATTAATACAGAACAAAAATTATTTAAATCTTTAACATACATACCTGGAATATCAGAAAGGTTGACAAAATCTAAAATTTACGATACAGGTAAATATAGAATAGCTCATAGAACGCACAATACATTAAACAGACTATTTAGTAAAAATAAAGATAAAATTGAAAAATGGGATAGATCAAATTTAGTATATAAAATACCATGCAAGGGTAATGATATAGAGAATTGTAATAAAGTGTACATAGGTACGACCAAGAATAAATTAAAGACTAGGATAGCAGGTCACAAATCAGATCAAAAATATAGGGCTATAAATTCACAGAAAACACCTTTATCTTCCCATTGTTCTAAGGCATATCATTTTCCAGATTTTGAAAATGTTTCAATATTAAATACAGAAAATAACTACAAACGTCGATTAATGTTAGAAATGTTAGAAATAATAAACATACCTTCATCACACAGAATAAATTTTAAAATAGATACAGAAAAATTAGCACAGAATTATAGACATTTAGTTAGTAAGAATTGCAGATTTAAATAATATAATTGTTAATATTAACTATTATTTGCTAGGGATAATTTATTGTATTATTGTTATTATATATTAATTTATACTAATTGTTAAAATTATTGCCTATATATATATATACATATATATATATATATATATATATATATATATATATATGTATATATATATATATATATATATATATATATATATATATACATATATATATATATATATATATATATATATATATATATTATATATATTATATAATAAGTTGAGAAGTTTGAAACTTTGCAAAACTGTGGTTGAAGTCTACTGACGATTTGGTAAGAAGCGCCAATGAAATGCATATAGACATTGCTTAACCACCCAACAAATAAATTTCATATTATAATAGTACAATGACAATATGTCAAAAAATTAGTTTATTATATATATTTGTTATAAAAACTTTCGTTATAATTTGTTAATGTTGAAAAAGTTTGTTTTACTATAAATTGTTAATGTTGAAAAAATATTTTATGTGGTATTGAATTTGAAAAACAAATATTGTGAATAGTTTTTTTTTTTTTTTTTTATGTCATGTTTCAAAACCAATTGTCTATAAAATTTTAATAATTTTTATTTCCTGAAGATGTTAACAAGCTGTTAACGAAATATCGAATAAAAATTAGACCAAATATATTTTGATAAAAAACGACCATAAGCTTGATTAATATTAAAATAAACTGATAAGGTCAATAAAGATAAATCAACAATATATATATATATATATATATATATATATATATACCTATGTAATTTATTTCAGTTTGCCCGATAAATTTCCAGTTTAAAATTTCTTTGTTTAGACAAATATATTTAGTATTGTAATTTTACTCTGAAGCTTTTTGCGAATCTTTAGTTCAGAAATATATATGAATTTTTGTGTAAGATGAATTTTTTCCGGCGCTTATAAAATGGCTGAGTAGAACATCCTACATCGATAACAGGATGCCACGGAGGAGTCAAAAGACTTCTGAGGGGAGGGTAATTTCCTGGCAGAATAGCCGCCAGAGGATTTTGGGTTTCGTCAGGTGTATTTATGTGAGTGCAGGGAGTGAAAAAGGTGGTGGTTTGTTTCGGGCTCTGTTTTTTTTTTGTATTTAGAGGCAGGAATTTGAGCGTTGTGAACCACGAATGAAAAGGCTGGTATTTATAAATTTTTTTATATATATTGGGTGTAGCTACACGTATGCACAGATACGAGATAATCTGGACTGGCTGGCAAGAACCCTTCCAAGACGGCGAGCTTCAGCCGGAACAACCGCAATAATACCAGCGCAGCCAGCAGTCTGGATACCCATTCTGCCAGATGGTGATTATCTGTCATAGACAGATAACCACCAATCTAACACCATCTCCTTTCACATATACGTAATTGAATCATATGTGAATAGCACAAACAGGATACACCAAAAATATTATTATATTGTTTCTAATTGTATAAAGGTGTAGAAAATTATTATAGAGTCATATCGAATAAAAGTTGTTTGTTGGGTTTTGGTTTGTATACGTTTCATAGCCTACTACCCTTATTATAATGTGATTTTTTGAAATCATTTCTGAATTTTTATAGTTAATTTATTAGCATAATAAATGGTTTATAAAAGTGATTTAATAAGTTGAGAAGTTTGAAAGTTTTCAAAACTGTGGTTGAAGTCTACTGACGATTTGGTAAAAAGCGCGAATGAAATGCATATAGACATTGCTTAACCACACAACAAATAAATTTCATATTATAATGGTACAATGACAGTATGTCAAACAGTTCATTTATTAACAATTAAATGGAGATTTTATCTTTCATTTGCCTTATAAATACTTTCATTGTTTTCCAAAGCATTTCTAATTGTATAAAGGTGTAGGAAAATAAAATACATTCATATCGAATAAAAGTTGTTTGTTGGGTTTTGGTTTGTATAAGTTTCATAGCCTACTACACTTATTATAATGTGATTTTTTTAAATCATTTCTGAATTTTTATAGTTAATTTATTAACATCTCAGATGGCTAATAAAAGTTGAGAAGTTTGAAACTTTTCAAAACTGTGGTTGAAGTCTACTGACGATTTGGTAAGAAAAATATTATAATAGTACAATGACAGTATGTCAATATATATATATATATATATATATATATATATATATATATATATGTGTATATATATATATATATATATGTATTATATTTATAGATATTTATATACATACATTTATATATATATATATATATATATATATATATATATATATATACATTTTTAAATTAATTTATTATTAATGGATAATTTAACTTTAAAAAAGGTAGAAATGGGTACTATACATACGGTGACCATTTTTGGGAAAGGAAAATACAGGACAAATACAAAATTATGTTAAAAATGAAAAGAAAAACAGAAAAAATAATCATATAATATATTTATTATTATTATTATAAAATTAAGTAATAACAAAAACAAGTCTTCTTGACTAGAATAAAAAGTTAAATAAAAAGTTTTTATAACATTATAATTAAAAAAATTAATTTGGTTTTATAAACAGTCTTCTTGACTAAGGCTAACAAAAAAAAATAGAAAAAAACTACATACATGTTAAATTTAGTTATGAAGTTTGATATTTTTCCACAGAATGGATTTTTTTTAAAACATCTGGATTGTTAATTAAAAATCCTTTAAATTCTGAGCAATTCATTTTAAAATTGCATTTTGTAATTAATAATGATCTTAACTGTAATTCGAGAATAATATTTTTGACGGTAAGGGGTAAAAACAGTTCCTTTTTCTGTTCGACCAATTTAAATTTTAAATCGTTTAAGATAGTTGAAGCCTCAGGCATTGAAATATTTTGTGATTCTACATTAAGAATAGCTTTATGAAATGTTGAAGCTTGGCTATATGCAAAAGATAACCATAATTCAGCACAAGGATTCATAAAATAATTTCGTAATATTGTCGGACATTTTGGTTGAGACATAAAATATAATTTTAAAGCTTCAAATAGTTTTATGATTCTTTCCAAAGCAGGCATTAAAGTTAACCATCGAATTTTGCTATGTCCTAGTAACTTTTTATATTCTATTTCAATATCTTCACATATTTCTTTGAAATTTTCAATTCTAACTGTATAAATATAAGAAAAAGAATAAATTTTGACAATAATAACTTCAATATCAATAGGTAAGCATTCTGCTGCAGTTTGTATGCAGTTGTTCAAAATATGTGCATAGCAATTTACACCTATCAGTTTTTGGCCAATGAAGTTTTGCATTTTGTGAAAGATATTATTCTGACCTTTTCTAGCTGCACCAGCAAAATTACAATTTGTGCTGTCTCCACAAAACGCTATCATTTTACTAATTTTTTCATTTTTTTCAAGAGTCTCTTGCACATATTTTGAAATAATATCTGAAGTTTCTCCAATAAGGTCTTTAACATCCAAAATCTTAATCTTAATTCCTTTATTCGGCAGAAAGAATCGAATTAATAAAATTTTAACACAATATTTTAATATAGTTGGATTTTTATGATAATTTTATATTAATGTTCGTGCAATGTATATGCTAAAAAGAGGACATTTGCATATCAAATTAGGAAATAAGGGACATTGTACTGTCCGGTATTTACAAAAAAATCTCAAGGGACAGCATGTTAAAAAACAGGACTGTCCTGTAAAATACAGGACGGATGGTCACCATCCTTAAGTGTAACATATGAACATATGTTACACTTAAGGACACGTTATTTTAATTTTAGAGTTGAATTATTTTTATTTCCAACACCTTTATTGAAATAAGAAAAATTTTAAATTAAAAGTATATAATAGTAAGTAAATGTGACAAATTTTTTTGCAAGAACATTTACCAACAGGAAAATGATTTTAGTATCAATATACACAGATTTTCAGCTCCTAATTGGTGGTATTCAATATAGATATTTCCTTGTACATTGCATCTAATTTTGAAGTATATTTGCAGCCACATTCAATCTTTAAAAAGGTAAAAGACAAATTCAAAAACTGTTAGTAAAATTGGTTAATATATATATATATATATATATATATATATATACATATACATATATATATATATATATATATATATATATATATATACATATATGTATATATATATTCACATTTTTTACAACAGAATAATACTTACATTATATATACTATTGCTTGTTCCAATACAATCCTTCCGTTTCTTTGATGTGCAGTTCACTAATTGCATTTAGATCATTATGCAAGTTATGAAAATGGTCTAACATTCATTCAGCATTCTTTCCATGACTTGTGTTATAACCAAAAATTTATTTTTATAATCTTGGTTTCCAATTTTCTTATTTGCCACTGAAATAAAAGGCGCTCAGAATGGAAAAACACTATTTCATAAACGATAAAAGAAAACTGTTTTTATTTGTTTTAAATAAATAAATATGTTGACAAATATAAATACCTTGACATCTGTAAGCATATTATAATATGATAATATTATAATATGAAAATAATATTATAATATGAAAATATTATATTATAATATGAAAATATTATTATAATAATATGAAAATATTATTATAATATATATTATAATATGAAAATAATTATCAGTAAGAAAATAATATATTTAGAAGGACTGGAAAAACATGAAGGATTCGAAGTTATCAGTAACATCGGGGTGTAGAATAGGTAGATGGATCTTTGGAAAAGTATCAGTAGTTTTGTGCACTTGCAAATGCTCATTGAAGTGAACGCAAACCTAGTACGAAAATATATGTAATAACAAGTTGTACATACATAAGTAAATTTTATAAAAGATCTATTATAAGCATAGCTTTTGTTAAAAACAAATTATACGTACCGCCTTCTTCTAAGTTTGTGGAATTTCCATTTTGTTGCAGCAGTTCAACTTAAGTTGTACCACTGATTCGAAATTGGTTTTTTTGACTCGATCTTCTGTGACTTGAATGAAACTCTTATTCCCGGCTCAATTTATAGTTTAAGGGTGGCATTAGCCATCTATTAGCATTTACTAAGCACTTGTTTTGCCTCCCATAGTCCCATTTAAGATATTTATCCACATTGATTACGTGATGATCAGTGCGTCGATTTATATTTTCTAAGCATTTAACCATTTCTAAACCATTAAGAATTACTTTTTTGAGCATTAACATTAATAAGAATTAAAAACAAAATTAATTTGATAGAATTTCAATTCTTTGGGAATCTTGGCATATTTTTAAGTTGATTTCTTTACGGTGTTGACACTTCACAATTTTTCTCCTAAACGAAATTTTTGTTTTATTTTCAACCACCATTATTTGCTTAAATTGTAAAACATGTGTTTAGAGATAACTACATATGTCACTTTGGGTTTTCTGTCGAACCAACAGAGCTACGGAAACAACTGAGCTAGTGAAACAACTGAGCTAGTGAATAAACTGAAGTACTGAAACAACTGAACTACTGAATGAACTAATTCAGTAAAGTGAGCGGCACTAAAAAGAGCGGTCACTCAAACGAGCTGTTTTGTACAGCCCTACAGTAAGCATCCGCGCATGTGCACTCGTTAACACTCAGTTAACGACTGAAATAGAAGAAAATATGCGTCGGTGTGAGTTTTTTTTATTGTTTTTGTAGCAGAATTGTGCACAGAAAATGAAGTCTTTGGTTCCGCCTTTAGTTTTTTAAAATTACGGTCGCATATACTTATAAAGATTTTTGTGTGATATTCTTCAGGCATTAGACATTTTCCACGCCAAATTTGCCTTAAAGCGAATTAAAAAGTCGTAAACCTTTGAAATGTCTTCTAGATGTTTTACATTTCTTTAGCCAGCATTTCCCGCCCGATATTAAATTAATTTTTTCTCACTTGCATTCATCATGCAAAGCAAACGAAAACTACACACGCACATAAATATTGTAGCTCAATCATTAACAATGTTTGATCTTCAAACAAGTTTGCATGTGTTTCTTGCTTATGTTTTTTTCCACCATGCCTTTAGTGCCTTAAGTTATATTTGATGAAACCAACTTTTAAACATGTTCGATGAACAACACATTGGTTTCTGCTTTTTTTCTTCGTTTTTTCCTTTACCAATAAAGATTTAAAAATTTTATTTCGTGATTTATTCTACATGCGTCTTCTTATAATGTATATTCTTTGGTAATATTTTGTTTTTTACGAAGGTATAAAAGGCCACATCAGAATAACATCGAGATCAGTTCCTGGGTAGAGGCAAGTCGTTAGCTTAACATAAATAGTAGATTTGCTTTGAAAAAAAAACTAACTGAGTTTGGTACACCTAACAGGAGGGTCACCGAACTGGTGTATGAATTTGGCTATTGTGGTTTTCATTTAATCCTTTTGTTGTTGAGCCTAGGAGTGGATTATTGGCAAACCGCTTCCTAACCGAAGTGTGTCCTTGCTGGGATCATTGTTCGTTACTCAGCCATAGCTTGTGAGTCGATTTGATTCGTTCTAGTCGTACTAGGGTAGGAGAACATCTGTACACAATTATATCCCTAACAGGAGTGTCTCCGTACGGGTTTATATACAGTGGGGACCGTCTCCAACTATCTTAACCCACTCGCGAATAAAAAAATCTTCTGCCCCAAGAATGGTCCGGATTTTTATTTTTTTTTTGTATCATCCATTTGGAGAGTTTTGTTAATAAATTTCTGTTAACTTCACTCGTTGTTTCGCTGAGCTCTACCCCTGTATCCAGCGAAATATATATATATATATATATATATATATATATATATATAAAATACATATATATATATATATATATATATATATATATATATATGTATTATATATATATATATATATATATATATATATATGTATTATATATATATATATATATATATATATTTTATATATATATATATATATATATATATATATATATATATATGTATTATATATATATATATATATATATATATATATTCTTTACCAATTAGCAATGCTTACCCTGGTATGCTGGTTGTCTGTTTGAAAAACCATTTTTGGTTGTTGACATCCATTTTCATGAAAACAATAAACAGATATACATATGTATATACTCTTTGTGAAATTTAGTCTTAGTTGTCCAAATTTCTAATGCCCATACAAAATGTATCAAACCTAACGAAATAACGGGGTGTCAATGCTTTGCAATTAAATTATAGAATATACAGCAGTGTTTTTTTTTTGCAAAAGCACTTTTGTTCATTTGATCCATTTAGCAGTGCATAAGCTCTATATTACATTGCGCTTTGCGTCCTAATTTAGGCCAGACTGTTACACACTTAGTCAATAAGTATTTTTGTTAAATATGTGATTAAAACCATGCTTCGAATTTCAACCATCTTATTTTAAAACACGCTTAATATTAAATAATACAATAATATATTACAATATAGTTGTTTATTTATTTTTAGTCTTTCAAGTTTATGATAACTTCTTCTTTAGATAATGATAACTTTATGATAACTTCTTCTTTAGATAACTTCTATGTATTGCCATTCATCCTTTAAGTTCCATGAACTGGTGACAAAACTAGTTTCTGAATAAAAAAATTGCAATAATAATTAGTTAGTACCACAGCTGAAAATACTGAAATAAATTTTTACTTTATAAACAACTACAATTATTTTATTAAACAATCTGGTAACGAATAAGAATTAAACAATATATAATATATATATATATATATATATATATATATATATATATATATAATATAATATAACGATCACAAGCTTAATTAATACTCTGATAAATTAATTAGGTGAATAAAACTAAATCTACAATTATAACAATATAAAAGATTAGAAACAATATAACAGCGACTAAAATTTAAAACTAAACATTTAAATTTCGCCCCCAGCAAATTTTTGTAATAATGAAATATATAAAAGGGAAAATAAATAAATTAATTTAAAATGCTCCAACATTATATGTCAGTTTTGACTACTAAAAGCAAATGGCATAAAAACGATTATTTTGCAGCTCTATATATA
>OY776282.1:1400000-1402500 GCA_963675445.1 Linnaemya vulpina
AACAACTTATGATAGGCCAGATAGTATTATAAATGGATATCGTAAGGTAAAAGCTCTATTTTATCATTTTTGTAAAAGATGGAAACAAGAATATCTCGTGCAGGAGCGATATAAGTGGAAATATCCTACAAAGGAATATTGGAGTGAATGACATTAGTCGTCATTAAAAACGACCAGTTACCTGCAACTTCTTGGAAGTTAGGAACCGTAATAAAAATTTACGCGGATACAGACGGCTACGTTCGAGTCGCTGAAATTCACACAAGTGTAATTACGCGCCCAATTACTAAACATGTTGTTTTACATAATTTATAACTACTAGCCACTTGATCGATTTGTTTGTATTAAACAGCTTTCTTCGTGGCAATAGGAGCCTTTAATGGCTAAGAGTTAATAGGAATCTTCCTAGTCCATTTATTTATTAAAATCAACCGGGTTCCTTCCTGGCTCACTTATTTATAAATTAATATTTATATAGGCTAATTGTTCTTAGTTGAAATCTCAGCAGGACATGATGATAAATACTCCTAGGCACAAAGGAAAGTCAACATCAGTTCTTATATATAATTTTATATTTACTAAATTATACCACATGAGTCCTTAATGATTCAATATACAGCGAATATTCATCAGGAGTCCTTAACGACTTATTTTATAGTAATCTAGTTGCAAATTATTTTTTGTTACAAGGAGACCGGCAATGTTTAAGTACGCACACACTAAATCACGGTTATACAGTTTTTAGTTTACTTAATATACATACTTTAAATAATCTTTGATTCAACCTTGTTTTAAAACTTTGTGGTTTTCGGCAAGTGAACTGTTACCAGTATTTAAGTGTTGTGCCACTTTTACAGAAAATATATATGTATACACTATTTATTAATCTTTCCTTTTTAGATAACTAAGGTAACCTTAAGACTAAACTTTATCTAATACTTTTGTCATCGAGCATACACCTTTACAAGGTAACTTATCGAAGGTATGGCTTCGATGTGTTGCATATGGCCAAGTTATCCATAATCTATTGTGACTTCACCAAACATGCTTTTGTATCCGCTCTTCTTATTAGAGATGACTCGAAAGCATTAATTCATAGCACCACTTTATAATAAGTCTATCCTTATAATACAATGTATCTACCTGTTACATCCCTTTGGGTGATACTTTTATAAAGTTCCTAACAGAATTTATTAGATGGCGAAATAATCGTTTCGTATAGGACGTCTTTTAATTTTCAGAACTTCAAAAGGTTTTTATTTACTTTCTCTTCTTCGTAGAAGGTGACGAATCGATGAGTCCTGTCAGAATCCAGCTAAAACTGTTCTATAAATATACGCGATCCTTAAATATTGCAGCTAAACCGTCATCAGTGACTCGATTCGTGAGTGACTACGTATTTGTTCCTGCTCAAATATGATGTTGAGTGAAAAATTTTATATCTTATTTTCAGTAGCTGATTTATATAATATATTTTTATAATAAAAAGCGGCTATCGATAGTCATAACTTTATGCATAAATTTTGCAGTTTATAAACACTTACACTGACGCATAGCCTTTTGAAACTTCTCGTATTCTACGTAATGCTTCAATCGCAATTCGTCTTCTTCGATAAGCTGTCGCTGTCTCAAAAGCAATAGCCTTTGATGTTGATTTGTACCTAAACGCATATTACACAGCTGGTTCACCAAGGAGTCCAAATTATGTTTGATATCCTTTAAAAAGAAAAATAACTGTTAGCTGTTTTTCCACTTTGGCTGTTTTAAATTATGCATACAGTGCGAGCTTGATTTTCGCAACCCCCGATTGTCTCAACAGGCAATATATTTATTAGCTTTGAATATGATTTCTAACAAGAGCAACAAACATTGTTTTAAATTATTGGCAAAGCGTTTCTTTTAGAATTTTTTGTATAGATTTAAATTTATACTATACCCATTTGTATAGCAGATCCTTACCGTTAGTAGGATCGCAATGTCCTTGCTCCTTGGAATAATTTTTTTATATATATACATATATAATAAACAGTGGGCATATATTAATAGAATTGAACAATTCAGTGTTAAAACTGTTTCGTGATTTGTTTATAAATATTTATTAATATATGAAATAGGTAAAAGGTTTTATTTTATGTTTTGGGGGTTTTTTAAACTCTTTAATTTTAATTATGTGCTAGTTCCTTTTTCCCAAAATCTTATTTAAAAAATTCGAATTGATCATTTAGGGGGTTTTAGCTAGTTCCTAGTTATTCTGCATTAGACCCAGTGAAATGCGCATAGGAACTAGTTAAAACCCCTCAACTGATCAATTTGAATTTTTTTAATAAGACTTCGGGAAAAAAGAACTAGCAGATAATTAAAAGTAAAAAGTTTTATGAGGGCGTCATCAAATGTGATGATGCAAATGACAAATTTTCTTTAACAGCAATAGGACTGTATGAATATATCTGTATATATATATATATATATATATATATATATATATATATATATACATAAA
>OY776282.1:1405000-1437500 GCA_963675445.1 Linnaemya vulpina
AGTTTTATATATGAAAGTAAAATGTCACGAGCCAGACGACCAAACATAGGCCGGCAAACGGGTAATGCAAATCAAGTGGCATTATTAAGACGATCTCAGACTGCAGGGCGCACAAGCTAATGCATCGCAGCGTGAACGTAATGCACAGAATAGATCTGTTGACCTTGTACCTGTACTGAATCTTGCACGGCGATCACGAATACGTCGTGCTGTTTTGGCTAAAATGCTGTGTGCTTCTTTTAATTACAACAGTCAGGTTGATTATAGTCTGTACAGATACATTGGAATGATGGACGCAATATGTCCACATTGTGATGCGGCTAACTTTCTAGGTGAAACGCCCGGCATGTATTGTGCTAATGGTAAAGTGAGATTGCGAACATTAGAAACTCCATTTCATTTATTTATTTTTGGGACATCTCAAACGTCGAAGTAGTTTTTTATTCATATTCAACAATACAATTCGGCATTTCAAATGACTTCTTTTGGTGCTACTAAAATTATTACAGATAATTTTATGCCAACTTTTAGGATAAATACCTCAACAGGATTGTCCCATGTTTATATCAATCTGAATCATAAAGTCTTTAAAATTCTGATCCAACATCTACCTAAAATTGCAACCATTTTATTTTCACTGGTCAATATCATTTGGACTCTTAAACAGCTAGCAATTTAAAATATTTTGTTGTTTGAATAAATGAACTTAATAATCATTTTTTTTTATTACTATGCTTTATACGTAGCGAAGCACGTACCGGGCCGATAGTACATATTGTTACGTTTTTAGACCTTTTCGTAAAAACGGTTTTATTACTTATCCTTCCAGGATTCGTTTTATTGCATCAAATAAAAACACGGACAAATTAATTTAAGAAATTTAATGCGGCAGCACTTTATTTATTACTTTATTTACACGAGTACTTGTACTACTCAACACTTAGCGATGTTAACACTTCTATGTTTGATATCACATAAATAAAGATAAAGGCAGCGCCTTTATATAGCAAAAATGACGTCGTCTGGTAACCTCGCGAAAGTTCTGGGTATGCTGGTTGTATTTTACTTGGCATGTGTGTGTTTGTATGACAATGCTGACTTGTTTGGTTTGCTTATGGTAACTATGTGTGTTTGAATGTATGAGTGTTCTGTGTGTTTTGCCTATGGTAACTATGAGTGGTTGTATGAATGAGTGTGTGGTTTTGTTTCTTCTACGTGGATATGGTTGTGTGTACTTGTGAATCTATTTAGTTTTATTAGCAGGGAATACTTGCATACAAGATCATTATGAACAACATCTTTTAGCATTGATGTTGCTATGTTTGTTGTTGTTGTGGTTTACTCTTATTGGCACAGCCTTGAATGATCTTGTATATTCTGGAGTATTCCATTTCCGTTAATTTGAATATTATCTATATAGTGTTTGTAACATTTTGACAACTATAGATTAATATATATACATACATAATATATATATATATACATTCATATATATATATATATATATATATATATATATATACATAAACATATATATATATATATATATATATATATATATATATATACCTATATGTATATATATATACATAAACATATATATGTATTTATATATATATATATATATATATATATATATATTTATATACATATATATATATATATATGTATATATGTACATATATAGTACATACATAATATATACATACATAATATATATATATATATATATATATATATATATATGTATTTATATATATATATATATATATATATATATATATATTTATATATATATATATATATATATATATGTATATATATATATATATATATATATATATATATATATATATATATAGATATATATATATATATATATGTATATATGTATATATATATATAGTACATATATAGTACATATATAGTACATACATAATATATATATACATAATATATATATATATATATATATATATATATACATAGACATATAGTACATACATAATATATACATACATAATATATATATATACATACATATATATATATATATATATATATATATATATACATAAACATATATATATATATATATATATATATATACATAAACATATATATATATATATATATATATATATATATATATATATATGTATATATATATACTTCTTCTATAAACCCAACAAATAAATTTCATATTATAACAGTATGTCAAATAATTAATTTATTAGCAGGTAAATTGAGATTTTATTTTTCATTTTGCCTTATTAGTACTTTAATTGTTATGCCAAGGATTTCTAATTGCAGAAAGGTGTAGAAAAATATAGTTATATTGAATAAAAGTTGTTTGTTGGATTTTGTATATATTAAAGTTGAGCGCAAGATGTTAAAAAGTGTACAATATTGCATACTTTTGAAGCGCAAATATTGATTGTACTTGTATGGGGATATTACTAAACAATAAATGGAGAGACCAGGAAAACAAAGAACCAAAAAATCATTTGAGTGAACAGTTTTATCAAGTGTGTAATAAATATGTATGTTGTACACTCCATAATGTTCAATAGTTCATTTTACTTACACTTTTTTGAGTGTAAAATCCTTTTTTTTAAGGGAAAAATAAAATAAACGTAAAAAAATGCAAGCTACTACTGTTTATAGAATGAGAACAAATGAAATAAAAACTTATGAATAATAAAAAAAGTATTGATTAAAAATTAAAAATATTGTTAAGTTCTTAGACCTTTTCGTAAATACGGTTTTATTACTTATCCTTCAAGGATTCGTTGCATCAAATTAAAACACGAACAAATTAATTTACATACATGTTGTCTCCTATAACAGTATTTCATATCAAGAGACACTATTGACACAAAAGTTTATTTTTAACGGCCTAGTATACACGAGAACAATTTTTAGTCCGGACAACTTTTGTTCTTTAAAAAAACACACAATGGATGAATTCATCTGGCATAAAATTATATACGTATACACTGCTTTGAATGTGTTAGTATTTCTTTGTTCATTTGGTGTTATTTTTCGTTCGCTGTACACATGCTTTTTGAAACAGACTGAGCGGATATATGACTTGAATAAGTGATGAGGAATTGGCAAAAATCTTAGGGGGAATTTTCAGTATGATTATATATATATATATATATATATATATATATATATATTCATGTAAATAAAGAAAGCCTAAATCAAATGCAGAAATCAACTAGGACCATATTAAAAATTCATATTTACATATGCAAAAAATTATTTATGTTGTTAACTAATGTTTTTTCACAGTTTATATATAATTGTTTTTTAAGACAAATAAGCAAACAAAAAAGTGTTACATACACACTTTGCATAACACTTATGCAATTTGCATAAACATGAAAAGTGAGTTTTTAGAGGTACATTCATATAAGATTATTTTCTCACACATAATTAAAAAGACTATTCAAAAACCCATAGAAGTTTTTGCTTATTCATGCGACCGTTAAATTTTATTTAAGTAATTTTAGTAAAATATTGCTGAAAATTTCTGTAACCAAAAATTTTTACTTTTACTAGTTACTACAAATTACTGGAAAAACTTTTATGAGCTTCTCTTATTAGTTCTACTGTTTGTTGCCGCAATCAACCCCCTTCTGTTTTCATATTCATGTTTACACCTCGATAGACATCTGAAAATTGAAATACGCTCTGTAAAATAGAAAACACAGAATCTGTGTTTTCTTTGCTTTCATAAGTGCGTATGTCTAACAACCGTGTGAACTTACAACGTTGTCAGAAAAAGTATTGTCGGTACATTGGAAGACAAAAATATTGTTAGGCATCTGACAACCGTGTGAACACTCTTATTTGCCATTGTCAGCTAATTGCCAGCCATTGGAAGGAGGCTCATATTTTATTGTCAGATGTGCTTAATTTATACATCTGCCAATGCTACCATTGTCAGAAATATATTTATATTGGCAATGCTATTCATATATATAAGCGCAAACAAAGAAAATAAAATTTGTGTTAATAAAGTAAAAGTTAAACTCAAAAAAAAAATTTTAGAAAAAATGGATAACGCCGATTCAGCTAATTGAACTGATTTAATTGAATGGCCTGTTTCAATACAGTCGCCAATAGGCTCTGAAGGCAGGCAAAAAAATTGTACCGCAAAAAGTGGAATCCGTGTGGTCACACGAGAGTACCATCAAACTTATCGAGGAAATTGAAGTACGGCGAAGTTTGTGGGATGCTGGTTGCACCGAATATAAGCTCCCAAAAGACATCTTATGGCAAGAGGTCGCAGATGCAATCCACGTAAGTGTAAACTATTGCAAAGGAAAGTGGGCAAATCTCCGCACCTCTTTGTAATTTGGAAAATTACAGGAGGAAGAAGTCAGGCCAAGGCACTAACGAACATTTTTTGGAGACCACGAAGATACGTTTCTTCCTTGCAACTGGTGAGTATTAAATGTATTTGTTGTTAAAGGCTACATATGTATGTACGTATGTAGAATATCGCCTAATATTTTCTATTCTTAAAGGAATCTGCAATCACGGACGATTCCATTATCTGTGGTGTGAGCTTTACGGAGGAACCGACTTGCGCGTCGCGCCAACAATGCAATCGAGAAAGATCTCTAACAACTTCAACATCATCAAACTTCGGCTGCAAGGCAGATCTGAAAGAGATGGCTATAGAGCAGGGATGCCCAGCTCATGAAACAATTGTTTGGAGAGAACTCACACATATTCTTATGCTCTTTCATTTAGTCGTGGACAAGGTGCATGTTTAGCAAATGCTTTGTTGCTTTTTTTCAGGTTCACACTCAAAAAATGTTGCGTGGCCATTCAATGCCATGTTAATGCTCTTTCATTAGTCCTCAATGAACAAGCAGCGAATGCGCATGTGTAGCAGCTGCTTTTTATTTCTTATTATTATATGATTAGAACGGTTTATATAAGATTCATAATTGCAATCTTTTCTTTTTTATAATGAATTATACTATTAAGTTATTTTTTGTTTTGTTTTTGCGCAATATAACATAAATATCATACTAACATCTCTTACTTTTAAAGAATTTATTTTGAGTATTTTAATTTAAAATTTAAGAAATTAAATTTAATTATTTTATTAATAAACTAATTTTTGACATATTGTCATTGTACTATTATAATATGAAATTTATTTGTTGGGTGGTTAAGCAATGTCTATATGCATTTCATTGGCGCTCTTTACCAAATCGTCAGTAGACTTCAACCACAGTTTTGCAAAGTTTCAAACTTCTCAACTTATTAAAAGACTTCCAAAAACCCTCTGAGAATTATGTTAAATAAATTAACTATAAAATTCACAAACAATTTCAAAAAAATCACATTATAATAAGTGTAGCAGGCTATGAAACTTATACAAACCAAACCCAACAAACAACTTTTATTCGATACGGCTCTATTTTATTTTTCTATACCTTTATACAATTAGAAATCCCTCGGATAACAATGAAAGTATTTATAAGGCAAAATGAAAAATAAAATCTCAATTGAATTGTTAATAAACTAATTTTTGACATATTGTCATTGTACTATTATAATATGAAATCTATTTGTTTATTATATTATAATTTTTTGTTTTTTATTTTATATAATTATATTATTTAATTATTTTAAATAAAAATATGTACATACACATATAAATATGTTTGCTTCTTAATATGAATATAATTTTTCTGTTTTTCAATATATTACTAACATTATAATTTGCTGTAAATACATAAATTCTATCAATTTATTTTTTCTCTCTTATTCACTAATCCACAACAAAAAATTTTTTGGGCATCACTGCTATAGAGCACACGAGTAAAAAAACTTTGTTCGTTTCATAACATCAGTCTATCATAGTCTCTGCTCAAGCTTTTTGAAAGTAACACCACGCGCGCTTGTTTGGCGTTGTTTACTTGATTTTTTGTAATCCTCACAAAAGCACACAGAGCAACAATATATTTTTTTGGAAAATTGTGACAGTAAGCCGCAATGTTATATTTGTTTGAAATAATTATCAAAATGCGACAAATTTAATATAAGGCGGCATTACTTGTCGTGCCATATAAATTATGAAAAATTTAAAAATAATGCAAGGCATATATAATGAAATGAAAGCAACAATTCCCAATATATATAGATGAAATTTTAAAAACTTCTTAAACTTTCAACTTCATAACTTAAATTGCAATGTTCATACAATTCCCCCTAGTCAATATATTTCGGCATTATATAACTTTATATTATAACAATTGTTTTTTTTTCGAAAGTTTAAAAAGAAATATTTAATATTGTTAGACGGCAGCGACCGCAGCTGCTGTATGCGACCGCACACAACTACATAATATGTATGAGCGCATGCGTTCTGCAATCCATGAAACATTACGACACTCAACCGAAGGATGCGAACATGGCTATTGGAGAATATATTGCCGACGAGTTGAGAAATCTGTCTCCAGCACTAGCAGCAGTCGGTAGAGCGAAATTAAGACGTACATTCAATGACATATTGGATGAGTTGAGTTTGAGTGTATTATAATTTCCGTTGTTCCAATCGGTTTTATTCAATGAATTTTTAATTACTTTACCCTCCAATATAGGTACCAGAGCAGGAAAAACAGTAAATAGGTTATAACTCACCAATAAAGAAAATATAACAAAAACAAAAAACTTTGATATGTATGTATGCTTTTTGAGGTAATAATTATATATAAATATTATTTACAATGTTGCTATATACACATACGAGTATGTAAGTACATAAAACAACAAATAACTAAAATTTTACAAAAATCATTTAATCTTTACTTAATATTTGTTTTTGTTACAATTTCTTTTTAACTTTATTATTCTCTTTATATATTCTATAGATGTAATTATTTTATAGATATATAAGTATGTATATGTATTAATGAATTATTTTTGGTTTATATTTGGATATGTGTGAATGAATATTTTTTGTTTTGTTTATTGTAAAATTAGCTTCAAATTTTAATGTAAGCCTAAAGGAATTTTGAGACTAGCCAGTTGTCGTCGCTCTTTATAATATAATGTTTAAAGAAAACAACAAACATTTACATATATATTTATGCATATTAAATACCCATCAAGAGAAATTTACCGTTTTTACGCAAGAGAATAAAAAAAATCCATTTACGCTCAGAAACAAAACAAAAGAAAGGAAAAAAAACTTGTTATTTCGTCAGTTACGTTTTGTCATCAGTGGCTAAAGGTTGAATCCATGTAAGTATTTTTCCATTTCAAATAAAAAAGTAATTATTTAATCTAACAAATAATTTTAGTTACGTTGCATGTCATCCTTAAAAAAAGTTCAAACATCGAAAACTCTGACAGAAGTTCTCTCCTTAGATCTAATTCTGGAATTTAACAGACGGAGTACACAAGGCGCCACTTAAATAAATTTAAAAGTGTTTTTGATGCTTTAAAAGGTGAAATAATTATCTGATTTAACTGGTTACTTTAATTTTTAATTAATTTCTTATTAACTAGATCCAATTCGTATTAACGCTGCAGAAGATCCAGAAAAAGCATTAAGAAATGCAATAAAATTAATCAAAAAGCGGAATTTTCAAATAGTGTGTACTAAAAAAATATAAGTTTAACATAAAAATATTAAGATATATTTATATACGTATATATACAAAATGAAATTATTTATTTATTTAATTTAATAAAATTAAAAAAAGGAAAACTGATCAATGAGTTATTGTTATGACTTCGATATTGTTTTAGGCTTCCCATTTATTAATGTGGAAGTTTGAAATAAATGTCTTTAGTTATTGTAAGAAATGTTGGGTAAAGTTTCCCTTATGATCTGCATTAGCCCCAGTGAAATACGCATAGGAACTAACTAAGACCCCTCAACCGATCAATTTGAATTTTTGAATAAGATTTTGGGAAAAAAGAAATAGCACATTATTAAAATTAAAGAGTTTAAGAAACCCCAATACATAAACCAATTTAAATATACAAGTGCTTGTGTAAAATAAAACAACTTAAGTTGTCAACACTCTAAATAAATTGTTTTTATATTAAAACAATTATTAGTTGTTGTTCTTTATTTCTCTTAAACCTACAACTTGAGTCGGCAAAACCAACTAGTTGTGGAATAAAACGTAAGAAAATAAAAGAGGAAGATTGATCAGTGAGTTCTTGTTGTGACTTTGATAATTGTTTTAGGCTTCCCATTTATTAATAATGAAGTTTGAAATAAATGTCTTTAGTTATTCTAAAAAATGTTGGGTAAAGGTTCCCTGATGATCTGAATTATCCCTAGTGAAAAAGAAAAAAGAACTAGCAGATAATTAAAATTAAAGAGTTTAATGCCTAGTTTTTGACTTCGTATTTAAGTACAAAATTAATTAATTTTTCCATAAACTTAAGTTGCTTTAATTTTTTTGGTCATATTTAAATAGTTCAATTAATTTGTGCGAAAAATGTGGTAGCACCATGAAATATGTAAACAAAAGTCAACATTGTTCAGAAAACATGTGTTTTGCTTATGATTCGAAGTATTCCAAGTGTTGTGCATACGCATCTATACACGAGCATATTTTTTAGTCCGCAAATTTTTTGTTCTTTTCAATATACCCGGGATGAATTCATCTGGCATTAAATTGTATACGTATACACAGCTTTGAGTGTGTTAGTATTTCTTTGTTCATTTGGTATTATTTTTCGTTCGATGTACACATGCGTTTTTAACAAAATTAGCGTATAAGTGATGAGATGAGTTTCATTGTAAATATACAATTTTCATTCAAATAACTAAAGCCTAAATCAAATGTTGTAGAAATACACTAGGACCACATTAAAAATGCATATATTACATATGTAAAAAATTATTTATATTGTTAACTAATGTTTTTATAAATTATATATAATTGTTTTTTTAAGCCAAATAAACAAAAAAAAAGTATATATGTAGTGCAATTTGAAACATGAAAAGTGAATTTTTAAAGGTACATTCGCATAAGATTATTTTCTCATACATAATTAAAAAGACTGTTCAAAAACCAATAGAAGTTTTAATTTTCTTTAACCAAAAATTTTTACTTTTACTGGTTACTAAAAATTACTACAAAAACATTTACGAGTTTCTTTTATTAGATCTACTGTTTGTTGCTGCGATCAACCCCTTTTTATCATTTAAAACAAAAAACCAAAATAGCTGCTTGAAACAGTGATGGCACTTTCCTTTTTGTTTTTCTACAGAAAACAAACGAAATTGTATACATAGTACATTTTATTTTAAATTTGTGATCGATGCTATATCTTTATTATATGTATAGCTAAATTATAATTTTACTAACACAAGACTACGATGCCTTAGATCCCGAGATTGACGTCGCCCTCAGTCATGAATATCCCTGCTAGAAAAGATTACTCGAAACTAACACACACAACATTTTTTCACTAACACATATGAAGCAAATTTATATGGAATTTTTGGTAACGATGTTGCCATTGTTTCGTTTATGCAGTGAAATTTGAAGGTTGGTTTATGTAATGTTTATGTGTATTGTTACGTTTTTAGACCTTTTCGTAAAAACGGTTTTATTACTTATCCTTCAAGGATTCGTTTTATTGCATCAAATTAAAACACGGACAAATTAATTTTAGAAATATAATGCGGTAACACTTAATATATTAAACCGAGTATTTGTACTACTCAACACTTAGCGATGTTAACACGTCTATATATGAACTCACACTCTCACTGAGCTCTGCGCTGCAAAAATGACGTCGTCTGGTAACTTCGCGAAACTTCTGGGCCATGGTGGTTGTACTTTCCTTGACATGTGGCTATATACGTATGTTTGTATACATGACAATGCTGACTTGTTTGTTTTGCTTATGGTAACTATGTGCAGTTGTATGTATGAGTGTTCTGTGTGTTTTGTCTATGGTAACTATGAGTGGTTGTATGGATGAGTGTTCTGTGTGTTGTGTGGTTTTGTTTCTTCTTCTGCTACGTGTATATGGTTGTGTATACTTGCGAACCTGTTTAGCTTTATTAGCAGCGAATACTTGCATACAAGATCATTAAGAATAACATCTCTTACCATTTATGTTGCTAGGTTTTTCGTTGTTGTTTACACTTATTATTGGCACAGCCTCAAATGATCTTGTATATTCTGGAGTATTCCATTTCCGTTAATTTGAATATTATCTATATTGTGTTGACCAGGGTTGTAACATTTTTACATCTATAGATTAATTGGCAGTGCTGCCAAATACATATAGCCACATTGTCGTTTTATTTAAATCTATTTCTAACTTTGTAACAGTATTTTATATTAGTCGTATATGTACATATTCATATAATTTTCATTTAAATAAAAGTTTTATAATAAAATATATATATTATACCTTCGTCACTTCTTATTTATTGTCGCAATAATATAATATGTATACATTTGAATTTACGGTATCTTAGAGATTTTTGGTAAAAAAATGGTATATTGAAAGAAATTTTGTTAGTGGTAGCGTTGTCCTTTTCTAACATATATGTTAGAGTGGAACATATATAATTGCGAATGAAATTAGTTTCTTGCAATACGCAAAATATAATTTTAATGAAAAATTGTTAAAAAACTTATTAAAACAAGTTAAAAAATTACTAAAAGTATCGAAGACTGAGATGTGGGGTTCAGTGGTCAAAGCCAGGACGGAATTTCTAAAAAACGTACACCGCTACTCAAAATCAAGGTATATATCAATCCATTATTATAAACATCAGAATATCTATTAACAAATTTTATTTACTGTATTAATATTTATATAGGCTAATTGTTCTAACTTAGTTAAAATCTCAGAAAGACATGATGATAAATATTCCTAGGCACAAAGGAAGTCAACATCAGTTTTATTCAACTTACACAGCAGAGCAGAACAGCTGTTTTCGAAAGTCGCTACCCTTTCATCTTCAGTGCTCATGTGTATATTGTGTTTATCACCACTGTTTAGGTGGCTTAGTTGAATGTGATAACAGTTTTCTATTTAAACAAATTTTATATATGTATGTTAGAGCAAAAAAAAAAATACTTTGCTCAATTCAGTTTGAGGTGTATTTCAAATTTTGTCATAAAGGGTACGACGTCAGATCTGTACACCTGAAAAGTATAAAAAGGAAAAATTGAACTAAAAAGTATTCATTTTTATAAAATATTTGGTGGTGTACAGAATTGAAAAATAATAAAAACTAAATGTTTCTGAAAAGAAAAAGGTTTCTATCATCAGAAGTGGGATAAATTCAGCCTACACCACATTGGGAAGATGACTGAGGATAACTCCAATCTAAGAGGTCAGATTCAAGGAAATTTGAATATGCAGGAGGGAAGTCCTGAGCCGAGATCTAACAATTTTGTAATTACGGTGGAAGCAATTAATAAAATTTTAGAATCCACACAAGGGTCACAATCAACCGGCGCGTTGGTGGGTTTTCCGAGTTTTGATCCGGATCACTCCCGCGTTGATATTCAGAAGTGGTGCACGGATATTGATGCAAGGGTACAACGAGATGGTTTGCAGAATTTTACATTTTGCCTAGAATACAAGTTTCCCTGCTTGGGAGGGCAAAATTATGGTTCGACAAGTACGGCTATCAACTTTATAGCTGGCCGGATTTACGTGCTTCTTTGATACAGGCTTTTTCTAATGGTACAGACATTATTACACAACTCAGGAAGGTTGCCAACTCAGAAAGCAATGAATATGCTTGCTATACGGAATTCGTAATGGAAAAGGTTCGCCAAATTAATCAAGTACCTTTTGAAATTACAGAAGACAAAATGGTCAAAATTGTTATCGAATGTTTTAGTGAGGTAAGTTTAAGAAATTCTCTTACGTTTGTTATGCCATCAACTGTGCAGAGTTTGATTAGTCATTTGTCTTCGATACGAGAAAAACCTTTGCGAAAGGTAGAAAATATAACACGCCGTTTGCAAGAGAATAAACCAGTATCCAGTATTGAAAAAGAAGACAAGTTTTCTAATCCATTGAAACGTAGGCGCGTAGAGGATGAGAAACGTTGCTAAGGATGTGGCAAAAAGGGTCATATTAGAACTCATTGCACAGAAAAACTAAAGACAAATGAATTGGTTGTGCAGAAAGTACCAAGCGAACCCATAGCAACCAAATTTAAGTGTTCTTTCTGTGGAAAATCTGGACACGAAGAGCAAACCTGCTGGGCTAAACAAAGAGCTGACCGAAAGTAAATAAATCTATGCAAGATTTCGTTGGTATCAGATAATTACACTCCAGTGGTTATCAAGGGAAAATTATATCATTGTCTTCTCGACACGGGATCTGATTGTTCTTTGATAAGATCCGACATTGCTGACAAAATATCTGCAAAAAGAACTACAAATTTACTGTATGCGCAAGGTATTGGGAGAGAACCTATTTTACTATCTGAGAGGCTTGAAACATTTGTTTTATTTTATTGATGGAAAACATTTACAAAATGAAATTATTATTGGAAGAGACATTTTGAAAGATCCTACGATTACAATTACGGTTACTGCCAACGGATCGTACTTACATCGCAGTAAGTCAGCTTTTTGCCTCAAAAGCAAAAATATTGTTACCACAACTGGTATTATGTCAAAGCCGCGTGCAAAGGAGCTGAATGTTATTTTGGATAAGTACATTTGGAAACACTTTATAGCAAGGGTAACTACAGGATCCCTAAGTATACGTTTAACGAAAGATGTCAATATTTTCTTTAGGCCGTATTGGATGGCGCACAGCGAGCGGCAGATAACAAAAGGAATTGTTGCAGATTTGATGAATAATGGTATGATAAGAGAGAGTCACTCACCGTTTGCGAGCCCAATGATTCTTGTCAAAAAGAAAAATGGACAGAATCGCCTTTGTGTAGATTTTAGAGCACTAAACAAATTTTCTATCTCGGCAAAGGAATAAATATTTTACAGGGAATAAATATTTTACATCATTGGACATGGCATCTGGTTTTCACCAAATTCCAATTGCTGAGGATTCTATAGAAAAAACTGCTTTTGTCACACCCGATGGACATTATGAATATTTGCGTATGCCATTCGGTCTCGCTAATGCACTTGCAGTTTTCCAGAGGGCTATAAACGTGGCTTTGGGAGAGTTACGAGGCAAATTGGCTTTGGTATACATGGATGATGTGTTGATACCATCCAAAACCATTGATGAAGGTCTCGAAAAGCTTGATATTGTACTCAAGGCATTGGTTGGAAGTGGGTTTACCTAAAATATGGATAAGTGTAAATTTCTTCAAACTACTATTGAATACTTAGGACGAGAAGTATCTGGAGATGGTATACGACCAAGCAAAACCAAAATTAATGCGTTAGTGAGGTCCCCGACGCCAGGTAATGTTAAGCAAATACGTCAATTTATGGGGCTAGCGAATTATTTACGAAAATTCGTACGGGAATTTGAGGCAAAAACTCCCTGTATCACGGCATTGACTAAAAATAATACGGAATTTGTATGGAGTAATGAATGTCAAGCAGCAAAAGATTACATAGTAGAAATACTTACAACTCGACCATTATTAGTATTGTTTAATCCTGATCTTCCAACAGAGCTGCATACGGATGCAAGTGCAAGCGGGTATGGAGCTATCTTATTTCACCGAGTTAATGGAAGATTGCAACTAAGTCATATGAAGCAAAATATCATAGTTATGAGCTGGAGACACTTGCGGTGGTAAATGCGATGAAACATTTTAGGCATTACCTAATCGGTGTTAAGTTCTTGTTGGTTACTGACTGTAACGCTTTAAAGGCAACAAAAGAAAAAAAGAATTTACTTCCTCGCGTCGCTCGTTGCAGGATTTTTCTTCAAGACTTTGAGTTTGAGATTGTATACCGAAAAGGGAAGACTTTATCACATGTAAAAATCTTGTTATCAAATTGACAGTTTGTCCGAAACATGGTTACATATTAAGCAGCAAAATGATCCAGGTGCATTAGAAATCATAGAGAAAATTGAAAGTGGTGATACCAATACAACAACACAGTTCAAACTCAAAAACGGATTGTTATACAAGAAACTGGAAAATACTAACAAACTTTATGTACCCCAACAATGTCGATTGTCATTAATGAGACGTTTCCATGAAGAGAACTGTCATGTCGGATGGGAAAAGACTCTTATGAAGATGCGAGAGCATTTTTGGATGCCGCATATGACTAAAAATGTCAGAAAATTTGTGAATGCTTGTTTAATTTGCCTGGTGGCTAAAAGGCCGTCTGGAAAGAAACAGTGTGAACTTCACCCAATAGAAAAGAAGCCAATTCCATTCGATGTGGTTCATGCTGATTTTATTGGACCATTTGACGAAAAATAAATTCGTTATATTTTCATTTTGATTGATGCCTTTACAAAATTTGCAGTTTTATTCCCTTGTAAAACTCTTACAGCTGCGGAAACTGTTCAAATGTTTTATAACTATGTAATGCTATTTGGAGCTCCAGCCAAACTTGTAAGTGACCGAGGCACTAATTTTACTAGTGCTGAGTTTAAAAACTGCTGCATGTCGATGGGGATAACACATTATTTAATTGCTCCTGGTGATAGTAGAGCTAATGGCCAAGTGGAACGTTATGTGGACACTGTTGCTAACTTATTGAGAACTAATTTAGATAAATGTGGCGAATGGACTGGTTATATCAGTCGTGTACAACTAGCTCTTAATACAACGGTTAATAAGACAACTGGATTTTCTCCGTTGAAGGTATTAACAGGTATATCGGGACGGACTCCAGATATTAGTGCATTTTTAGCAGAGCTCGAAATTGAGCCACAATTTGACGACGTAGAAGAAATACGAAAGCTTGCCAGTGAACGCGAAGACTTAAATGCAACTCGAATGAAAATCAGATTTGATCAAAATAAATGCAAACCAACCAGAGGCGCAAATCGAAGTTACAGCCGTCTTATCGTGGTCCTTATGAAATAGTTGGTGTCCTTCCCAATGATCGATATAAGTTGAAGAAAGAAAACTGCAAAACTTTTACTGTTGCAGCAAGGAGGTCATTCGGCCTTTAAATGAGAGTGAAGACGAGAAGGATGTTGGTAACTAATATAAGGTAAAATTTTCTGCAAAATTCTCTATTCAATAAGAATCGAATTCATGAACAAGCTTAAGATTGCCTCTGAGTCATAACTTTCAGTTTATGTGTTGAAGTTTGAACAAGCTTAAGATTGCCTCTGAGTCATAACTTTCAGTTTAGGTGTTGATTTGCAAGCAAGCTTAAGATTGTCTCCGAGTTGCGATTCAAGAAGTAACATCTGAAATAATGATTCTGTTTACAGCTCTGGATATCTGGTGGTTGGTTGTACAAGGAGACAGATTACTGCTGTGGAATTTGGAATAATAAATTTGTGGTTTCTGTAAACTGTTGGTTTTTTTGTAATTTTAGCTTATTCTTACTGTAATAAACAAATGATTGTTTTGAAAACAAGAAGCTCTGAATTCATCGAGAGCGATGATTTTACAGGATGGCCGTGTTAGACCAAAAAAAAAAAAAAAAAAATACTTTGCTCAATTCAGTTTTAGGTGTTTTTCAAATTTTGTCATAAAGGGTATGACGTCAGATCTGTACACCTGAAAAGTATAAAAAGGAAAAATTGAAATGAAAAGTATTCATTTTTATAAAATATTTGGTGGTGTACAGAATTGAAAAATAATAAAAACTAAAAGTTTCTGAAATGAAAAAGGTTTCTATCATGTATATATACATGATATATGTATATATATATATATATATATATATATATATATATATATATATATGTATATATAAATATATATATATATATATATATATATATATATATATGCATATATTTATATATTTAAATGTATACTAATGCCTATAAGTTAATATATTTTCTTTACATTGCAGATGTTTTCCAAAGTATATCCGCGACCGACTTCGAAAAAGCGTTTAAGAAGGCTATAGACCACAGCTACAATAGGTCAAAACAAAAAGAATATATTAAAAAATATGTAACTTAAACAATTTTTTAATAAAACTCAATGTAAATAGTATATTTTAACTGTTATCTTTAATGGATTTGTTCATTAGGGTTGACTAGTTAGTATTAACCAATATTTTGGTTATCATTCCCTAGGTAGTATTAACCAATATTTTGGTTATCATTAACTAGTTAATATTACCCAATATATTAGTTAAATTTAACCAAAACTATGAATGCTAATTTGCACTAGAGTGAGCAGTACAGATATATGTATTATTTTGCGGGAGAAGGAATGAAATAGAGAAGGATGCAAGATCACATGTATACAAGAGTTTCGGGTCATTTTGTCATATTGGTTTAAGAAATTCCGTGAAAATTTACCCGATATATCAGGTAACACTATCGGGTAATTAACCAGTGAATTACCCGATAGTCTTCGTGTAGGGATGGTTTCGAATTTTTCTGACATGTATTAGTGCGAGATGGTGTTTATTGTTATCGGATAGTCTCAATGGCATTGCACTGGTCGCTAAACATTACCGACACATTTGATGCATGTACATAGTAACATTGGTACCACATAAATTTATGCCCATGCGTTCATATATCAGAGAACGTAATAGTGTACTTTTTTAGCCTTTGTGTACATAATTTTACATCAACGACATCGAAAAAACAAGACATTGAAAAATGTATGCATGCCACACCTTATACACAAATACATCTTGAGTGTACAGGCCTGTGCATTAAAAACATTGAAGACATTGAAAACATTGAATTCACTTTATGTCCGTATACACATTTGCGGTGATGATTACATTATAATTGTTTTTGGTTTTTTATAAAATTAATGTGTGGGACTATGAGGCGCCAAGAATTTTTAAATAGACGCACACATAACAACAAACAACAGATATACTCATAATAAAAAGGGTCAAATAAAATATAGTTATTTTTCGGGCAAGCAACAACACAAAACAACAGAAACGCCGCTATTTTCCAAGAATTTGCTGCATTTGCATATGTTGCAAATGAAATTAAATGTGAAAGAGGTAAGTATACTTTCATAAATAAAACGATCCTTATAAAATTGCCAGGAAAACGAATATCAAAATATATTATTATTATTTCCATCACTATAGAGGCTTGCCACTGTGAAATATGGCATCTCCATATACACGGAGATGTACGCAAGTACAGGCCGAAGGTGTGCACAAAAAAAGTGTACACAACGAAAGAAAGGCAATGTCTTCAATGTATTGAGGGTGTACATTAAATTTTCTTGTACACAATTTTGTTTATAAGATTAACCTATTATTGTACAAAATATATTTACAGTCTTTTGTGATTTTGTAAAGTAAAACAAGTTATATAGCAAATTAATTCATTGAATATGCTATGTATATCTACAAATGCATCAACTAAATGTTCAAATATCAAACCAAAGAAGAAGTACAAAAAAAAAAGATTTTGTGTCGCACTCTCATTCAACATACATACATGCCGTCGCTCTTGCGTATTTCTGCGTAAAATTCTATTTTCTCCGTATAACAGATTGGATCAGCTGACGCGTTTGCGCAGCGTGGCGTCTCGCTAATTGAGCCTTGAAGATTGAAAAACGCTCTGTAAAATAGAAAACACAGAACTTGTGTTTTCTTTGTTTTCATAAGTGCGTATGGATTATGCCCGTGTATAGATCCGTCATAAAATTATTTTAAGTTTTTCACTTGTGTTAAGAGTCTATTTCTACAATATATATTATTTTATTGACGTTTTACTTAATTCTATTGATAATTAACTATATATATGTAACTTTTTTAAAATTTTTTTGCAAATTTTTCTCAACATCACAATGTTTTGTTTTTTAAATATCATTTAAGTGCCCAATGAGAGATATTTAAGTTGTCTTTAAATATTATCTGTAAAAATGAGTTTTGTATTTAAATAGACTTTAAGTTTAAATAGAACTTAAATACGAATTCGAAAACTGGGCATAAAAACCCCTAAAACATAAACTAGTTGAAATATGCAAGTGCTTGTGCAAATTAAAACAACTTATTAATATTTATATAGGCTAATTGTTCTAACTTAGTTAAAATCTCAGAAAGACATGATGATAAATATAACACACAAGTGTTAACATCAGGTTGATACAGTTCTCGGATTGTTTTTCACAATAAAATTTGAGTAAATAGAAAACTGTTATCACATTCAACTAAGCCACCTAAAAAGTGGTGACAAACACAATACACGTGAGGACTGATGATTAAAGTGTAGCGACTTTCGAAAACGGCTGTTCTGCTCTGCTGTGTAAGTTGAATAAAACTGATATTGACTTCCTTTGTGCCTACGAATATTTATCATCATGTCTTTCTGAGATTTTAACTAAGTTAGAACAATTAGCTTATATAAATATTAATATAGCAAAATAAAAATGTTCAATAAAAACAAAATCACAAAAACAACTTATGTTGTCAACACTCTAAATAAATAGTTTTTATATTAAAACAATTATTAGTTGTTTTTCTTTATTTCTCTTACATATACAATTTGAGTCAGCAAAAAACCAACCTGTTGTGGAATAAAACGTAAAAAATTAAAAAAGGGAAAATTGATCAGTGAGTTCTTGTTTTGACTTTGATATTGTTTTAGGCTTCCCATTTATTAATGTGGAAAACTGAAATAAATGTTTTTAGTTATTCTAGGAAATGTTGGGTAAAGGTTTGCTGATGATCTGCATTAGCCCCAGTGAAATGCGCATAGGAACTAGCTAAAACCCCTCAACTGATTAATTTGAATTTTTCAATAAGATTTTAGGAAAAAAGAACTAGTACATAAAAAAATGAAATAATTAAAACTAGTTTTTCAATAATATCAAAATGAAATAAAAATTATATTTTAATTATTTTTTTTTATAAATAACATATTGTTATACATAGTTACAAGAAATGAAATGAAAACTTTTTTCTTTCCATAATATAACAAATATTTTTTTAGTATTATAATCTAATTGAACTAGATATTATTTTTAAAACAAACATAGTTAAAAATATAAGAAAAGATATAAAAGTTGCTTTATAAAAATGTTCTTGTATATATTTATTTAAATTAAACAAATTTAAAAATATGAATTGAAAACTAAAATAATAATTTTCTTTTAAATAAAATGCAATAGTACAAATAACTACTTAGTTAATAAATTAAAGCAATAGCTTAGCTATCCATAAATACATTTGTTTTATAGCCGCCTTAAGTCGACTCATATGAGTCTAGTAAATCACCAACCAGTTTAGAGCTAACTCGTGACGCACTCGTATTGAATCGATAATAAGCTAACTCAAAATGAGCTTTATTTTCATGCGTACTTTAACGTGATCTACTTTTAAGCTGGATTCACTCATGGTTTCAGAACGAATTTCACGTTCGGAAACATGTTTTTTTTATATGTAGTTTGACGTTTCTGTTTTATAGAGTGAGAGAGAGCCCAGGAGAGTAACGTGTTTTGGAACCAGAATTGGTTCAACTTTAATTCACGTTCCGAAACATTGCAACTGCGCTGCCAGAAAGTTTTATTTCTTAAGTGAATTAGAACTGAGATGCCACAGCATATTATATGTACATATGTATAGTAATATACAGAAATTGTTTTATACTTTTGTATGTATAACAACACACTTGTTTCGTATTGTTTGTGTATATAATAAAATACGGAGCATTTGTTTTGTATAAAAAAATATATAACTGGTGAATATTGTTATAAATAAAATTAAATAAATAGTGATATTGCCCAATTGTAAAATTCACACACATAGTTTACAAAATTATTTCACATGGTAGCTTTGATGTTGCAGAACAAATGCGCGAAGTGGGTGGATTGCTTCAGAGCATACTCTCAAAAAACTATAAATGTTGTCCAACGTCAATATCGTTCTGAAACCATGGCCATGGTATGTACATACATATGCACATATGCATGTATAAAAAAGGATGCAATAATTTAATAGCAATTAACAGCAACAAAAGAATCACAGCTACCTGTGTGTCTTTCGTCCTTTTTGGTTTTATTATTACATATATACATATATATATATATATATATATATATATATATATATATATATATTTATATATATATATATATATATATATATATATATATATATGTTAAATACCTATCAAAAGAAATTTAGCATTTTCGCACAAGAGAATAAACCCTGACGGAAATTTGTGAGCTAGCTCTTAATATGGTTTATAATTAACTAACTCATTTGAGACTAGCCATAAGCTAGCTAAAACCTGATGCAGAAGTGAACCAGTTGTCGTTGCTCTTTGTAACATAATGTTCAAAGAAAACAACAAACATTTATATTTTTATGCATGTTAAATACCCATCAAGGGAAATTTACCGTTTTTGCACAAGAGAGTAAAAAAATCACTTTACGCTCAGAAACAAAACAAAAGAAAAAAACTTGCAATATAGTTAAACGTCCAATGTCATTAACATTAGTATCATTCGTTATCGCATCTCGCAAATGAATATATTCTTCGGATCTTAATTTTGCTTGGTTGAAACGAATAAAATTAAGACGTTGGGTTTCTATTTTGGCATACATATCAACGATGTACTGATTATATAGTTTACCACATCTCAGGATATAATTTTGTTCTTGAGGACGAACCATCAATTTGAATAAAAGTTCATGACAGTAACTTTTTTCTGTACATGTAGACCTGCAAATAAGTGCAAAACCTGACATTAGAAAATTATACAAATGATGAAAAGTTAACACACTGAAAATATATCAATTATTTACCTGTTCGTGGATCAATCATTGATATATTGATATGGTAGTCATCCTCACCTTTCCAAAGCAATATTGGGTATTGTAAGGTATCGACACTACGATGCAGTTCCGAAACACGTTGCAATTGATAATTTCTGCGATGAAGTACAATACCACAACCTCAATGCAACCTCATCAATTGTCGGTGCATTGATTCGCTTTGCATGTTCTCTAAAAGGTGTTCTGTCAGCCCTTATTACAATTTTGTAATTATCAGATGGTATACGATCGAGAGCACTTTTGAACAATTGAACTAATGCGTTATGCTGATGGAAAAACCTTTGTAGCTCACAAGTAATTTCTCGCCTTGTATTTGAAACAATTGCACAACGTTGATCCAATTCACGATTTTCATCACCAATAAAATAAATTTGGAAAAATTGATGATCAGCGTCGGGGTGTGGCAATAACGAACCAGCTTGATGATAAATCTGGCCCTGAATCTGTAACATGTATGCAATTTTAGGTAGATGTTGGATCAGAATTTTCAAGACTTTATGATTCAGATTGATATAAACATGGGACAATCCTCTTGCGGTATTTTCCCTAAAAGTCGGCATAAAATTATCTATAATAGTTTTAGTAGCACCAAAAGAAGTCATTTGAAATGCCGAATTGTATTATTGAATATGACTCAAAAACTGTGTCGACGTTTGAGATATAAAAAATAAATGAATACAGTGGTACGGGTGGAGTTTCTAATGTTCGCAATCTCACTTTACAATTAGCACAACACATGCCGGACGTTTCACCTAGAAAGTTAGCTGCATCACAATGTGGACATATTGCGTCCATCATTCCAATGTATCCGTACATACTATAATCAACCTGACTGTTACAATTAAAAGCAGCACACAGCATTTTAGCCAAAACAGCACGACGTATTCGTGATCGCCGTGCAAGATTCAGTACAGGTACAGGGTCAACAGATCTATTCTGTGCATTACGTTCACGCTGCGATGCATTAGCTTGTGCGCGTTCACCTGCAGTCTGAGATCGTCTTAATAATGCCAATTGATTTCCATTATCCATTATATTATATAGTCGGCTGGTTCGTAGCATTATACTCTCATATATAAAACTATCATTAAATAATTCACTATTCAACAATATAATTTTACTCTAGTAATTCAAGCCTCACCGATTGTTTTAATACACTCAACAATATTTTGAAAAATATAAAAACAATTGAAAAAAATATAAACACAAAGCATTTTATCGCTGCTAAAATGAAATGACATATGATGACATTGAATGTGTTTGACAGAACTAACGTCACTTTATTTGTCCTCAATTGTTTTGACTTCCCGAAATCTCTTCACTAATACCTACTTGAAATTTACAGTATGGTATTAACGTTGAAATTGGCTTTTAAGTATTAGTACAAATTGTTTGTATATGGGAGTATAGAAAAATGTTGATTTTACACTTTTTCAAGATTTTTTTTGTAATTTTTTCCTACGTACAAAACTTCACTGGAGTTCCACGAATAATTCGAGACCAAAATTAGCCAAATAGGTAAATGCGTTGATGAGTTATAATATTACTACGAAAAGTGGCATTGATTTATATATATATATATATATATATATATATATATATATATATATTTATATATATATATATATATATATATATATATATATATATTTATATATATATATATATATATATATATATATATATTTATATATATATATATATATATATATATATATATGTATATATATATATATATATATATATATATATATATATCGTACCAGACGACCAAATATAGGCCGGCGAAGGGGTAATGCAAATCAATTGGCATTATTAAGACGATCTCAGACTGCAGGTCTAGGTAATGCACAGAATAGATCTGTTGACCCTGTACCTGTACTGAATCTTGCACGGCGATCACGAATACGTCGTGCTGTTTTGGCTAAAATGCTGTGTGCTGCTTTTAATTGCAACAGTCAGGTTGATTATAGTATGTACGGATACATTGGAATGATTTACGCAATATGTCCACATTGTGATGCAGCTAACTTTCTAGGTGAAACGCCCGGCATGTGTTGTGCTAATTGTAAAGTGAGATTGCGAACATTAGAAACTCCACCCGTACCACTGTATTCATTTATTTTTTATATCTCAAACGTCGACACAGTTTTTGAGTCATATTCAATAATACAATTCGGCATTTCAAATGACTTCTTTTGGTGCTACTAAAACTATTGTAGATAATTTTATGCCGACTTTTAGGGAAAATACCGCAAGAGGATTTTCCCATGTTTATATCAATCTGAATCATAAAGTCTTGAAAATTCTGATCCAACATCTACCTAAAATTGCATACATGTTACAGATTCAAGGCCAGATTTGTCATCAAGCTGGTTCGTTATTGCCATACCCCGACGCTGATCATCAATTTTTCCAAATTTATTTTATTGGTGATGAAAATCGTGAATTGGATCAACGTTGTGCAATTGTTTCAAATACAAGGCGAGAAATTACTTGTGAGCTACAAAGGTTTTTCCATCAGCATAACGCATTAGTTCAATTGTTCAAAAGTGCTTTCGATCGTATACCATCTGATAATTACAAAATTGTAATAAGGGCTGACAGAACACCTTTTAGAGAACATGCAAAGCGATTCAATGCACCGACAATTGATGAGGTTGCAATTGTTATTCTTGATGATCAGTTTCAATCCCGTGGTATTGTACTTCATCGCAGAAATTATCAATTGCAACGTGTTTCGGAACTGCATCGTAGTTACGATACCTTACAATACCCAATATTGCTTTGGAAAGGTGAGGATGGCTACCATATCAATATATCAATGATTGGTCCACGAACAGGTAAATAATTGATATATTTTCAGTGTGTTAACTTTTCATCATTTGTATAATTTTCTAATGTCAGGTTTTGCACTTATTTTCAGGTCTACATGTACAGAAAAAAGTTACTGTCATGAACTTTTATTCAAATTGATGGTTCGTCCACAAGAACAAAATTATATCTTGAAATGTGGTAAACTATATCATCAGTACATCGTTGATATGTATGCCAAAATAGAAACCCAACGTCTTAATTTTATTCGTTTCAACCAAGCAAAATTAAGATCCGAAGAATATATTCATTTGCGAGATGCGATAACGAATGATACTAATGTTAACGACATTGGACGTTTAACTATATTGCCATCGTCGTATATGCACAAGACGCAATGTCTTATGTACGAAAATACGGTCGACGGGATCAGTTCATTACATTTACATGTAATCCAAAGTGGGATGACATCAAAAACAATTTATTTGAAGGACAGTCTACAACTGATCGTCATGACATCACAGCACGTGTTTTTCGGCAAAAATTTAAAGCACTTATGGATTTAATTGTGAAGTTATGTGTATTTGGAAAGGTACGTTGCCATATGTATTCCATCGAATGGCAAAAAAGGGAATTGCCGCACGCACATATGTATATTAATTTGGCTGGTACATAAAATAACTCCAGATCAAATCGATAACCTTATATCAGCTGAAAAAAGTACTCAGTATCAAATGGGGCGCTAAATAAGTAGTAATGAAGCTGTCTGGAGGATTCCAATGCACGAAAGACATCCTGTGGTTGTTCACTTGGCTGTGCATCTTGAGAATGGCCAACGTATTTATTTTAATGAAGCAAATGTATTGGAAAGAGCAGCACATCGACCAGCGACTACGTTGACCGCTTTTTTTCTTCAAATTATGCGAAACTGATACATTTGTGATAAATTTGTTATATTCTGATGTGCCCCAGTATTACACATGGAATGTGTCTTTGAAAAAATTTAATCCATTAAAGGAACGAAGTTCATTGCCCACTTTCCCGAACTAATTTTTACCAATTATTACTCAAAATGATCCCATTAATACGATTTGAAAAAGTTTTATTAAAAAACATTTATATAAACTAGGCGTATATTAAATTTTAAAGCATTCTTTGGGGTGCAATCCTTTTTTGCATTTATTGCAAATAAAGTTTGTTTTTTTTCCGCAATGTCCATATCGTTTATCAGTTGTAGAATATTCTATAAGATTATTTCTGCCATCATAACGTGTATCTGTAGTCACTTTGTTAGTGCGCAAAGATGTTACAGATGGGGTACCATACGTTTCAAGGTAGGATGTCGCAAGATTTCGGCGAAATATGAGAAGAGACGCGCATGTTGGATCATTGGGATGTAACTTTTTCATCAGCAGCTATTCATTAACAACTGAGGCATCAAGAAGACACGCAAATATTGGCCACCACCATTTCTTTTGTCTGATTTGAGAGCGGTAGACTGCAACTAGTTGATCCATTTTATTAACGCCACCCACTTCGTTGACATCAAAATTTGTTGCAATCGTGACAACATTATTATCCTTCCATCGTGTGAGCAGTATGTCTCCATTATTTGTAAATCTATAATCTACAGATTCCCTTTCTTCTTTTTTCATTACCGGGATTGAACGAAGAGGACATTTTTCTCTTCGCCCTTCCCGTATCGTTCCTGAAGTACATATTCCGATGGATGATAAATGCCGCAGTAGTTTAACGGACGTAAAATAATTGTCTATGAATAGCTAAAGTACATGAAATTAGTTTGGTGTTTTATATGAGAATTTTATGGTTATTTTACCTTAAATCCTTTAAGAGAGGGAACGAGGAGTTCAAGCACTTTATCACCACCTACACCAAAAACTCTGGGAGCAGTCTCTGCAGTTTTTCCCACATATATGTCGAATTGGATCATAAAACCGCTAGCTGAATTTAACGCCTAGTTTTTAAAGCCAAATCTGATTGGTTTTCCTCGAATGTATTGTTTGGCATAATGCTTCCCATAATACGGAATCATCGATTGACAAATTTTCATTAATTCCACCGCATCGCAAAAATGATGAATTTAGGTGATTTATTAGGGGTCTCGGGTAAATGCGTTGTTGAGTTATAACATTACAACGAAAATTGGCATTGATTTATATATATATATATATATATATATATATATACATTTATATATATATATATATATATATATATATATATATGTATATATATACATATACATATATATATATATATATATATATATATATATAAATATATATGTATACAATATATATATATATATATATATATATATATATATATAATATATATATATATATATATATATATATATATATATATTTATATGTATATATATACATATATATATAAATATATATATATATATATATATATATATATATTTATATGTATATATATATACATACATATATATATATATATATATATATATATATAAATATATATATATATATATATATATATATATATATATATATGTATATGTATATATATATATATATATATATATATATATATATTGTTACAAAGATTAGAAATAGATTTAAAATAAACGACAATGTGGCTGTATGTACTTGGCAGCTCTACCAATTAATCTATAGTTGTCAAAATGTTACAACCCTGGTCAACACTATATAGATAATATTCAAATTAACGGAAATGGAATACTCCAGAATATACAAGATCATTCAAGGCTGTGCCAATAAGAGTAAACCACAACAATAACAAACATAGCAACATAAATGCTAAGAGATGTTATTCTTAATGATCTTGTATGCAAGTATTCGCTGCTAATAAAGCTAAAGAGATTCACAAGTATACACAGCCATATACACGTAGAAGAAACAAAACCACACACTCATTCATACAACCACTC
This sequence comes from Linnaemya vulpina, assembly GCA_963675445.1. NCBI lineage: Eukaryota > Metazoa > Arthropoda > Insecta > Diptera > Tachinidae > Linnaemya > Linnaemya vulpina. Next base: position 1,431,647 of record OY776282.1, read on the forward strand.
ATAGCTACCATAGGCAAAACACACAGAACACTCATACATTCAAACACACATAGTTACCATAAGCAAACCAAACAAGTCAGCATTGTCATACAAACACACACATGTCAAGTAGAAAACAACCACCATACCCAGAACTTTCGCGAGGTTACCAGACGACGTCATTTTTGCTATATAAGGGCGCTGCCAGAGCTCAGCGAGAATCAGTGTGATATCAGACATAGACGTGTTAACATCGCTAAGTGTTGAGTAGTACAAGTACTCGTGTAAATAAAGTAATAAATAAATTGTTGCCGCATTATATTTCTAAATTAATTTGTCCGTGTTTTAATTTGATGCAATAAAACGAATCCTTAAAGGATAAGTAATAAAACCGTTTTTACGAAAAGGTCTAAAAACGTAACAATATTGTAACGACACGGTTTATTCCGCTCTAATGTTGGGGTAGCTCCGCGTGGTCCATTGTCGAACAAAAAAAACTCTTTTTGAAAATATTGAGACGTCGCGAATAGTCGATGTCGTGGTGTGGCTGCCCACGTCGTTTGGTGGTATGTCTCTTCTATAGGGAATGCACTTAACGAATAGGTTTCCTAGTCTCTGAGTGACTCCTGTGAGGAAACGGAATACACCGTTCACGACAGAAGGCCACTGAAGTGACTGTAACACTGGAGTGAGCGGACGGCACCACTATTGCAGGGAAACACCGCTGTAATATTGTATACATCTTTCCACTAGAGGTGTACTCCAGCAAATTGGTTTAAAAAATCAATTAAATGAAATACAAAATATGCCTCAGTTTTTACAGAATTACGCAATTTTTTTCACACATATTTGATTGGTCGAGTATAACTTACAATTAAAACTACAAAATAATTGTACGTTGGCATTATAAATTAAGTTTTCCAAATTTAAGATTTTGTAACAATTTTTTATTAAAAAATTATGTTTTAAATTTGAAGAACTTAATTTATTTCTCTGCTTGGAACAAATAAATTTTAAGCCGCAAAAAATTTGTTCGCAGCAATATGTAGAAGGAAAAAGGGATAACAATTTCAAAGCATTTCTTTTTAACTCTGGAAAATCAAAATCATTTAAATTTTTCCAGAATTCTATTCCCATTTTTCCCGCAGCATGGTCTTCGGTTCGAATCAATAATAATTTATTTATTTCGTTGTGAAAAAGGTCAACATGACTTTTAACTGCAGACGTTTTCTTTGTTTTAAATGTGTGGTAGCATATATTGCATAGCATGTTACCAAAAGAAGTTTTAATGACAAAACAAAAATTTCTGTCTTTCATACTATTTTGTTTGCTGTTCTTTTAATTATTTTTCGATCTTATTGATTTTTATTTTTTAATTCTTTTTGAGAAAAAGATCCACTGTATTTTTTATATATAAAACGTATACCTTTTTTATTTTAATCCAATATTTCGCTACCAACAATGTGTAGCTTCTTCAGCGATATTTTCAAAAAGCAATGTTTACGAAAATTATGTTTGAAAGTTGTTAAGTCAAAAACTATAAAATTTTTTTAAAACATACATACATATTTTAAATTACTGAAATAAAAATTATTTTATACTAATCCCTTTTCTCTACTTAATATAATAAAATAACATAACATAGATACAAAATTAACATAACAGAGATTCTTATTATGTAATATATAATAAACTAAGTTAAGTGTTGAATTTTATTAACTAAATATCTATAATTCTGTGCTACATTTGCTGTATCAATTTTGTAATTAATTCGTCGTATAGTTGGTACTTTTATTATGTTATTCATTTCTAGCATTTATTATTATTTTCTGTACTCAAAGTTGAAATGTTCTTAAAAACTGGACAATGATTAGAAATATTACAATGCAATGATAATGCTGTTTTTTAAGTTGATGTTGTATTTCTGTATTTATAATCAGATCTATGTCCTGCAAGTCTAATTTTAAGTTTATTTTTAGTTGTACCGACAAACATCTTGCTACAATTTTCGCTATCATTACGAATGATTTATATAAGGTTCAGTAATTGTTCTTATATTAAAATCTTGGATTTTAAATTGTCTTCTCAAATTACCAATAAGTTGAATTGGGTAATTATTATTTATCAATATCTTTTTTATTCTTTCTATATTAGTTTTGTGGAATGCTGCATTACTTATTTTTAGTACTTTTTCTACTAAATTCTTAGCTTTATTAATAATTATTATTTTTGAATGTTTTGAATAATAATTAATAATTCTACCAGAACATGTTGGTTTTTGGTACCAATCTATTAATGAGGAATCACATCTTTTTATTACTAATGTTTCTAAATATGAAATCTTTGAATTGCATTCTTTTTCAATTGTAAATTTTATATCATTATGAAAAAAATTAAAAACTTATACAATGTAACACAAAAATATCCTCAACATATTTTGTGATAATTTTTGGTTTAATAATTAATTTTGCAATACAGTTATCTAATAGTTTTTCCATATCAATATCTGTTATAATTGGAGAAACTGGAGATCCCACTGGTATATATACTATATATATAGTACATAAAAATGTTTATATAAATACATAAAAAGATTTTTCTCAATTTCTGTATATTCTTATTTTCTTCAATCATACCTAACGATATAGCTATTGGTGTACTAGGAAATACAACATCAAAATAAACCAATTTTTCATCATTTTTAATTTCGTTTTTTCATCTTTTCCCTAAGTTCTAAAGAATATTTTATATTATATTTAGAGTTCTCTGTTATTCTTTTTAGAATATTTGTAATAAACTTACAAAGTACAAATGATGGGGAATTAACAAATTAACATATTGGTCTTAAGGGATATTGTTGTTTATGAATCTTTAGAAATCCATATAATCTAGGTGCGGTAGCTATATAAGTTTGTAGTTTTTTTTATCTAACAATGATTTTTTAAATATTGCTTTAACCAAGTTGCTGTTTTTCATATGTAATTTTGTTGTTGGATCTCTATCTAATAATTTTTGAAGTTGTAATCAGCCTTATTCATTGCTACAGTAGAATTGTCAACATTTAAAATTAGTAAATTTCTATTATTTTTTAAAAATTTTTTAGTAATATTTACTTTATCTAACATAAATTTGTTTCTATTAGTTAATATTTCTCTATCTAAATTTCTGCTATATATATATATATATATATATATATATATATTTATATATATATATATATATATATATATGTATATATATATATATATATATATATATATTTATATATATATATGTTGATATATGTATATATATATATATATATATATATATATATATATATATATGTATATATATATATATATATATATATATATATATATATTTATATATATATATATATATATATATATACAATGAAGAAAACTCAATAAAAATTAACTCAATTTCTTGTCCACTTGAGCTATATGTTAGAGCCGACTTGCAGCGTATTCTGGAGAAAATATTATTTTTTACAAATATAGCAACACCGCCACCATGACTTTGCCTATCTGATCTAAAAACATTATAGCCCTAAGGACAAATAGCATTATCGGGTGTTGATGTCATTAGCCAGGTTTATATATATATATATATATATATATATATATATGTGAATAAATATAAATACAAATATATATATATATATATATATGTTTGTATTTATATTTATTTATATATATATATATATATATATATATATATATATATATCTATTTATATTTATTATTGTATCTGATTTTTTTAACCTTTTTTCGTTTATTAATCAATAGATTTCAGGAAATTATTTTCCTGAAGAAGCTAACCGAAGGCTAGCGAAATATCGAAATAAATATATATATTAATATTGAATAACCTAAAAACTTAAACAAATCTCTTGATTAATATATGTATTTATATATATATATATATATATATATATATATATATATATCTAAATATAAATATTTAAATATATATATATATATATATATATATATATATATATAAATCAATTCCACTTTTCGTGGTAATGTTATAACTCAACAACGCATTTACCTATTTGGCTAATTTTGGTCTCGAATTATTCGTGGAAGGCCTGTGTAGGTTTGTACGTAGAGAAAAGTTTAAAAAAATCTTGAAAAAGTGTAATATCAACATCTTTCATACTCCCATATACAAACAAGTTGTACTAATACTTAAAGCCAATTTGAACCTTAATACCATACTGTAAAGTTCAAGTAGGTATTAGTGAAGAGATTTCGGGAAGGCAAAACAATTGAAGACAAACAAAGTGACGTTTTCTGTGGTTTTCTGCCAAACACATTCAATGTTATTTCATTTTAGCAGCGATAAAATGCTTTGTGTTTAGATTTCTTGATAATGTGTTTATATTTTTCAAAATATTGTTGAGTGAATTAAAACAATCGGTGAGTCTTGAATAACTAGAGTAAAACTAAATTGTTGAATAGTGAATTATTTAATGATAGTTTTATATATGATAGTATAATGCCACGAACCAGACGACCAAACATAGGCCGGCGAACGAGTAATGCAAATCAACTTGACCGTAATGCTCAGAATAGATCTGTTGACCCTGTACCTGTACTGAATCTTGCACGGCGATCACGAATACGTCGTGCTGTTTTGGCTAAAATGCTGTGTCCTGTTTTTAAATACAACAGTCAGGTTGATTATTGTATGTACGAATACATTGGAATCATAGACGCAATATGTCCACATTGTGATGCGGCTAACTTTCTAGGTGAAACGCTAATGTTAAAGTGCTAATGGTAAAGTGAGATTGCCAACATTAGAAACTCCACCCGAACCATTGTATTCATTTATTTTTTTATATCTCAAATGTCGAAGCAGTTTTTGAGTCATATTCAACAATACAATTCGACATTTCAAATGACTTCTTTTGGTGCTACTAAAACTATTCAAGATAATTTTATGCCGACTTTTAGGGAAAATACCGCAATTGGATTGTCCCATATTTATCTGAATCATAAAGTCTTGAAAATTCTGATCCAACATCTATCTAAAATTGAATTCATGTTAGAGATTCAGGGTCAGATTTATCATCAAGCTGGTTCGTTATGCCATACCCCGAAGCTGATCATCAATTTTTGCAAATTTATTTTATTATAAAGAAATATATTATTATTGTTGAAGTCTACTGACGATTTGGTAAAAAGCGGCAATGAAATGCATATATACATGCTTAACCACCCAACAAATGAATTTTATATATTATATATATATATATATATATATATATATATATAGTTGTTGATTTATCTTTACTGACCTTATCAGTTTATTTTAATATTAATCAAGCTTATGGTCGTTTTTTATCAAATTATATTTGGTCTAATTTTTATTCGATATTTCGTTAACAGCTTGTTAACATCTTCAGGAAATAAAAATTATTAAAATTTTATAGACAATTGGTTTTGAAACATGACATATATATATATATATATATATATATATATATATATGTATATATATAAATACATATATATATATATATATATATATATATATATATATACATACATACATACATACATACACACATATAGGCATATACGTACATACACATACAAATACATGTACATAATATAACTGTATATACATCCACACACATATATATGTATATACACCTACATACACATAGGCAATAATTTTAACAATTAGTATAAGTTAATATATAATAACAATAATACAATAAATTATCCCTAGCAAATAACAGTTAATATTAACAATTATATTATGCAAATCTGCAATTCTTACAAACTAAATGTCTATAATTCTGTGCTAATTTTTCTATATCTATTTTAAAATTTATTCTGTGTGATGAAGGTAAGTT
>OY776282.1:1452500-1457500 GCA_963675445.1 Linnaemya vulpina
GTTTTGAGTCAATACAATTCGGCATTTCAAATAACTTCTTTTAGTGCTACTAAAATCATTATAGATAATTTTATGCCTACTTTTAGGGTAAATACCTCAACAGGAGTGTCCCATGTTTATATCAGTCTGAATCAGTTTTTGCCCAGTGCCAGCGGCATATTTTTACTAATAAAAAGGATTATAAAAAAAATGTTTCTATGTTTTTATGTTATAATATTGATTTCTACACATTCCATGAGAAATCATTTTATTTTTACTGGTCAATATCATTTGGACTCTTAAAAAGCTAGCAATTTAAAATATTTTTTTGTTTGAATAAATGAACTTAATAATCATTTGTTCTATTACTATGCCTTATACGTAGCGAAGCACGTACCGGGCCGTTAGTATATATATATATATATATATATATATATATATATATATATTAAATTTTATTTTAGTGGATGAAATCTTCCTTATTTTTGGGTTTTATTTTAAAAATACTACTTTTGTACATATATATATATATATATATATATATATATATATATTTATATGCAATCGTAATATATAGGTGGTTTTAAGAAATTTTGCTCAAGAGACCATAGCTCTAAGTCGGATTTGGAGCCCCCGAAAATGTCAAAATAAAAATTTTTCCTTAAAAATATAGAACAATTTAATTATATTCGTCATAAAATCGGATATAATTATAGTATAAAGGGCTTGTTTGAAAGATAGTTTTATCACCTTTCAGAACCTGTATCGATACCAATATTTCTAGTAAAGATATTAGGAATTTTTTATCGAAAAATAGCCTAAAATGAACTTTTAACTAATAAATTCTGAATTTTCTTCGATTATTTTAGAGATTTTTTTGCAGATTAATAACATTTAGATAATTTCCAACAACTTTTATTACGATTATTTTTTTTAAGAACCATCAACATCGTCTGCGGTGTCTTCGCAAATGGAAGGAACAACATCAACAAGTTTTGACTATAGATTGACTAACATGCCTCAGAAAAATATTGTTGTTTTTGGTTTATCAAGTGTTTTAAATGGTACACGAACACCGACTACAAAAGCCGTTGGCTACAACCATTGCCTCGTAGTCAGCTACTTAATTATTTTTAAAACGACACCACCAAATCAATAACCATGTGTTGTTGTTTGTAGTAGAATTCTCTTAATACACCAAAGTAGCCGCTTTCATATATTTAAAACTCAAATAGTGTTATTGCAATAAAATATATTTAAAGTCAACAATATACAACAAGTAATCATTTCATTAGATTGGAAATAAATTTTGTTATATCTTTATGTGTAATAAAGCAATATACTTTTAAGTTTACAAATTTAATTTTTTATATCATACTGGCAACATTGCATCTCGGTAGTTGTGTGGCTGTGTCGTTGCTAAAATAGTCATTCCCATATCAATGCGTATATTCTAATTTTGACAGATTACAGCTCGTAGCCTGCTGTCGTTATTGTGTTTAATGCCTAAATTTCATAGCCTACTACACTTATTAGAATATTAATTTTTAAAATCATTTATGACTTTTTATAGTTAGTTTATTAACAGAATTCTTAAAAGGTTTTCAAAACTGTTATTGAAGTCTACTGACGATTTAGTATAAAGCGTCAATGAAATGCATATATACATTGCTTAACCACCCAACAAATAAATTTCATATTTTAATAGTACAATGACATTATGTCAAATAGTTAATTTATTAGCATCTTGTAGTGTATACATATTTATGCACCACCCTTTTAACACAATTGATAATAAATTTGTTTTTATTAGATTACAGCATAACTACGTCAATGAACTTATACATGTGCATGAACATGAACACAAAACTGCTTAATTGCAGTTTGGTTTCAAAATATTTTTATTACACCATGAAGTTTATTGACGTACACAAAGTCATAAAAATACTTAGTTGCCACACACAGATATTTTTTTTTTTTTTGGCAAATTCCATTCCATTATGCAAAATCAATGGAAGAATTGATTTTGATTGCATTATGCTGAATAGACATAATTTTAGTATATAAGCGTAGAAATAAGTTTCTCAAAAAATCGTCGTGCAAACGCTGGACTAATGCTGCAGAAGTGCTCAGAAATAATTATCTCTTTTTTTATTACACATAAAACATTTAAAATACACTATAATATATATATATTAATATATATATATACATACATATATATATGTATATATATATATATATATATATATATATATATACATATATATATATATATATATATATATATATATATATATGTATATATATATATATATATATATATATATATATATATATATATATTTTATATATATACATATAAGTGGATGTCGGGATTTTTTGAGCTTACTCATAATATGGCTATTATTTTTCCGACTCATTTGTTACTACCTCATAAACTAATTAAAATAGGATGCACAGGTGAGCTAGTTGTCGTTGCTCTTCGTAACATTATAATTTAAAAAAAAAACAAGTTTTTATATTTTTATTTATGATAAGTACCCATCAAGAAAAAGAAATAATTTTTGCACAAGAGAATAAATATATCCCTCTAACTAGGCACAAACATAAGATAAAAGAAAGAAAAAAATTTTTATTTTGTCATCAGTGGCTAGAGGTTCAACTTTTGCAAGTCTTTTTCCATTTAAAATAAAACTAAATATTTATGTCATCTAACAAATAGTTTCAGGTTCGTTGTGTGTCTTCTTTAATGAGAGGTGAAACTACGCAAAATTTACAAAAATTCTTTCTTTGGATCTAGTTCTGGGATGTAACATTGACGAAGTGCACGACAAGGTGCCAGTTAAAAACCTTAAAAGGATTTTTAGTGCTTTTAAAGGTCAGATAATTATCTGACTTTACTAAATTTTCTAGTTTTAAATTAATTTCTTAGCATTAAATATATGGAATTCGTATTAATTCTAAAAACGATGCAGAAGAAGCATTAAGAAATGCAATAAAACTAAAGCTACACATTTAATTTTGTAATTATTATTGAAGAATAATATTCTGTGAAATTGAATGCAATAAATGAAATAATAATTTTTTTATTAAATTAAAGCAAATGTTTATCTAACCATAGGCACATTCCTATTATATGCGCCATAAATCAACTCATAGGAGTCTACCAAGTCACAGCTAACTCATGACGCACACGTGTGAATCCAAAGAATTATTATAGGCAGAAACCATTGCGAATGCCAGTGTACAACTAGTAAAGACCTAATGTATACAATCAAAGGCATTTCTGAAATATCTAGGCGTGATTATCGACACACGTCAAAATATCATTTGGACTCTTAAAAAGCTAGCAATTTAAAATATTTTTTTGTTTGAATAAATGAACTTAATAATAATTTTTTTTATTACTATGCCTTATACGTAGCGAAGCACGTACCGGGCCGTTAGTATATATATATATATATATATATATATATATATATACTAAATTTAATTTCAGTGGATGAAATCTTCCTTATTTTTGGGTTTTATTTTAAAAATACCACTTTTGTACATATATACATATATACATATATATATATATATATATATATATATATATATATATTTATATACAACCGTAATATATAGGTGGTTTTAAGAAATTTTGCTCAAGAGACCATAGCTCTAAGTCGGATTTGGAGCCCCCGAAAATGTCAAAATAAAAATTTGTCCTTAAAAACATAGAACAATTTAATTATATTCGTCATAAAATCGGATATAATTATAGTATAAAGGGCTTGTTTGAAAGGTAGTTTTAGCACCTTTCAGAACCTGTATCGATACCAATATTTCTAGTAAAGATATTAGGAATTTTTTTTCGAAAAATAGCCTAAAATGAACTTTTAACTAATAAATTCTGAATTTTCTTCGATTATTTTAGAGATTTTTTGGCAGATTAATAAAGTTTAGATAATTTCCAACAACTTTTATTACGATTATTTTTTTTAAGAACCATCAACATCGTCTGCGGTGTCTTCGCAAATGGAAGGAACAACATCAACAAGTTTTGACTATAGATTGACTAACTTGCCTCAGAAAGATATTGTTGTTTTTGGTTTATCAAGTGTTTTAAATGCTACATGAACACCGACTACAAAAGCCGTTGGCTACAACCATTGCCTCGTAGTCAGCTACTTAATTATTTTTAAGACGACACCACCAAATCAATAACCATGTGTTGTTGTTTGTAGTAGAATTCTCTTAATACACCAGAGTAGCCGCTTTCATATATTTAAAACTCTTAAATAGTGTTATTGCAATAAAATATATTTAAAGTCAACAATATACAACAAGAAATCATTTCATTAGATTGGAAATAAATTTTGTTATATCTTTATGTGTAATAAAACAATATACTTTTAAATTTACAATAATTGAATTTTTTATATCATACTGGCAACATTGCATCTCGGTAGTTGTGTGGCTGTGTCGTCGCTAAAATAGTCATTCCCATATCAATGCGTATATTCCAATTTTAATAGATTGTAGCTCGTAGCCTGCTGTCGTTATTGTTTTAATGCCTAAATTTCATAGCCTATGATTTCATGAACATGATTTTTTAAAATCATTTGTGAGTTTTTATAGTTAATTTTTTAAGAGAATTCTTAAAAGGTTTTCAAAACTGTAATTGAAGTCTACTGACGATTTAGTATAAAGCGCCAATGAAATGCATATATACATTGCTTAACCACCCAACAAATAAATTTCATATATTAATAGTACAATGACAGTATGTAAAATAGTTAATTTATTAACGTCTTGTAGTGTATACATATTTATGCACCACCCTTTTAACACAATTCATAATAAATTTGTTCATATTAGATTACAACATAACTACGTCAATGAACTTATACATGTGCATGAACATAAACACAAAACTGCTTAATTGCAGTTTGGTTTCAAAATATTCTTATTACACCATGAAGTTTATTGACGTACACAAAGTCATAAAAATACTTAGTTGCCACATACAG
>OY776282.1:1462066-1469566 GCA_963675445.1 Linnaemya vulpina
CATATACATATACATATACATATACATATACATATACATATACATATACATATACATATACATATACATATACATATACATATACATATACATATACATATACATATACATATACATATACATATACATATACATATACATATACATATACATATACATATACATATACATATACATATACATATACATATACATATACATATACATATACATATACATATACATATACATATACATATACATATACATATACATATACATATACATATACATATACATATACATATACATATACATATACATATACATATACATATACATATACATATACATATACATATACATATACATATACATATACATATACATATACATATACATATACATATACATATACATATACATATACATATACATATACATATACATATACATATACATATACATATACATATACATATACATATACATATACATATACATATACATATACATATACATATACATATACATATACATATACATATACATATACATATACATATACATATACATATACATATACATATACATATACATATACATATACATATACATATACATATACTATACATATACATATACATATACATATACATATACATATACATATACATATACATATACATATACATATACATATACATATACATATACATATACATATACATATACATATACATATACATATACATATACATATACATATACATATACATATACATATACATATACATATACATATACATATACATATACATATACATATACATATACATATACATATACATATACATATACATATACATATACATATACATATACATATACATATACATATACATATACATATACATATACATATACATATACATATACATATACATATACATATACATATACATATACATATACATATACATATACATATACATATACATATACATATACATATACATATACATATACATATACATATACATATACATATACATATACATATACATATACATATACATATACATATACATATACATATACATATACATATACATATACATATACATATACATATACATATACATATACATATACATATACATATACATATACATATACATATACATATACATATACATATACATATACATATACATATACATATACATATACATATACATATACATATACATATACATATACATATACATATACATATACATATACATATACATATACATATACATATACATATACATATACATATACATATACATATACATATACATATACATATACATATACATATACATATACATATACATATACATATACATATACATATACATATACATATACATATACATATACATATACATATACATATACATATACATATACATATACATATACATATACATATACATATACATATACATATACATATACATATACATATACATATACATATACATATACATATACATATACATATACATATACATATACATATACATATACATATACATATACATATACATATACATATACATATACATATACATATACATATACATATACATATACATATACATATACATATACATATACATATACATATACATATACATATACATATACATATACATATACATATACATATACATATACATATACATATACATATACATATACATATACATATACATATACATATACATATACATATACATATACATATACATATACATATACATATACATATACATATACATATACATATACATATACATATACATATACATATACATATACATATACATATACATATACATATACATATACATATACATATACATATACATATACATATACATATACATATACATATACATATACATATACATATACATATACATATACATATACATATACATATACATATACATATACATATACATATACATATACATATACATATACATATACATATACATATACATATACATATACATATACATATACATATACATATACATATACATATACATATACATATACATATACATATACATATACATATACATATACATATACATATACATATACATATACATATATATATACATATACATATACATATACATATACATATACATATGCATATACATATACATATACATATACATATACATATACATATACATATACATATACATATACATATGCATATACATATACATATACATATACATATACATATACATATACATATACATATACATATGCATATACATATACATATACATATACATATACATATACATATACATATACATATACATATACATATACATATACATATACATATACATATACATATACATATACATATACATATACATATACATATACATATACATATACATATACATATACATATACATATACATATACATATACATATACATATATATATACATATACATATACATATACATATACATATGCATATACATATACATATACATATACATATACATATACATATATGTATGTATGTATCGGCTTAAAATATTCCATTTCCTAGTTGGTTAAAATGGTTACATTGTGGAAAATTCATTGTATATTTTAATTAAATGGATAGTAATAATATTGCTTGTACAAGTTAGTGGTACAGTCAAACTAGCTTTGAAAAGCAGATCAAGTTTGTCTGTTCATTTCTTTGATATTTTTAAACAATTTAAATCAACTTCAACATTGTTGGTACTTCTTACACTATTGATAGCCTTTTTCATTTCTAAATCATTTAGTAATATAATCATTCAGTTCGGAAACTTCGTCCCATTTTTCAGAGTAATCGGGGTCATTTTATATATTATTATCATTAAATTATATTGAAAACAAAGTGCCAGAGCATGCTGAGTTCTTTCGAATTTCGTGTCATTTATAAAATATTTTTTATAGCTTAGAAATTACCTAAGTTAAGAAATAATATTAAAGTATTTAAAATAATAATAATAATAATAATAATAATAATAATAATAATAACAATAATAATAATAATAATAATAATAATAATAATAATAATAATAATAATAATAATAATAATAATAATAATAATAATAATAATAAAGTATAAAACGCAACTTTACATTTGCAAATAAAGTCCTACTTTTATAAAAAGGGTTGAAATAAAATTATTTAAATAATCGTCGAAAGCTTTTTACTTAAAAGCCTATTAAATTGTATTTGACACCAATTCAAAGTAAATAACCTAATTATATTTAGTAGAAATGCATATAATTTTTTTATATGCAAAAATTATCACCGAAACTAAATAAAGTCTCGAAACATAACATGGGAAATGTGCGCCAAAAACTTCTGTGACCAAGAAATGATGTAAGTTCATATAGTTATAGTCAACAGTTACAGTTGTACCGCCTAAAACGCAGTCGCGACTACTCCTACATCACCATATATACAAATATTTAACCACTTCAAAATATACGTTTGTAGAAGAAACATGAACAAATCACAATAGGGTAGCCAACAAAAGAAAATTTTTTAATTTTTGTAAAACTTTAAATATTGTCTACTTTCAACTGCTGTCGAAAAAAACTATTAGACGCAACTTGTTTATAGGTCAAAATATATCTTTCTTTGCTTACTTTCACTTTTTTATATGGTAAAGTACTTAATTACTTACCGATTGAATGACTGTGGGAAGTAAATTCGGATGAGTGGCTGCTAAAGAAACTGGTTCTTCCTGGGTCATTTGAAAGCATACATTAGTTTCTACACCGGAAACAAAGTTATATAAAAAATGTTTTATCATATTAGTAGATATGTACATGTGATTGAAAAATTATCAAGTATGAAATTAAACAAATATTGCAACCGAATTCCCAGTGATGAATCAGGTGTGTTTCCCTTACAGCCAAACCTAAAACGACATCTTAGCCGTTTCTAAAATTTCTCATGCCAATACAAAATTTGTGAAGCAAGGGTGTGAACCCTTTGCTAAAAACCTGTATACAAGTTTTTCTTTTCTTAATTTTCAAGTAAAGATTTTATTCTATTTATTGGGAAACAATATAAGTTCATGACACATTTCTGTAACAAAGGAAAACAAAACTTTGATTTTTATTGTTAATAAAAAAAATAATTAGGATAGATCTAACTGCAATTGTCATTCCAGAAAATCCTTAATAAAAACTTTATTTTTCATCCGTTTCTTTCAAATTACGCTTAAAATGTTGGTAACTAACTAAACTATTTGGTAAAAAATAAAACATTCTAGATTTTTACTATAACGTAGGAAAAAAAAAAAAGAAATAACAATAAAAAATTTAGAAAAAATAACCTAAGAAATAGGCAAATTTTTAATTTTGAGGTGCCATAACTCAGCCATTTCTCATCGAAATTGGCAGCACATCGACGGAAAACGCATTCAATTACCTCTTCAGCGATATGCGATTTATCTCGATCGGACTTTTCGGTTGGGCTCCACAAAGGTATGAAAAACACAAAAGTACCGTTACCAAAAAAACGAACTTAGGAAAAAAAATTACAGCGTTTTTCGTGTTCAGGAAGTCTCAATTAACTTATCTAGGCATGTGGCGTTCTTGGTATTTTTTCAAATTAAAAATTTGTAAAGCTGTGTAATTAACACGGCCAATAACCTAACTTTTAGAATTCTTCATCTCACTGACAAATAATTCCACGAAAAGAACAATAAATATATTCGAACAATATATCAGCGGAAGCGTCTTTTTAACAGGCATCACAAAGGGAAAATTTTCATTGGACCTAAGTTGGATAGATATCTTTCTTTCTACCAGCAAACTGTTAAGCTAATCTAACGTATGTATATATATATATATATATATATATATATATATATATATATATAATGTATAAAATAATGTAGAATAATTGTATACAAATGAAATAGAGGACGATAAAAGACGATCCAACAACTTTTCAGATAAATAATTTTATATACGCAGAGAGAAACAAAACAATAGTGAACACAAAGAAATATCTTGAATAGTTAACCGAAACCTTGATGTCTAGGATATTTCTATGCGAACTAAAAACTTCGTGTCTAAAATTCTTAATGGAAAGTCTTCTAGTCTAAAGAAATCTAATACCGTGAAATATGAAAATATCATTACGCTTAAAACATCACACACCCCAATTTTTATTGCATAAGATAATTACTAAGAAAGAACATGAAAATTTTGTACACACCTTCACCGTGAATGTATATTGACTGTTGTGGATTGGTGGTTTGTATTTGCTGTGAATTAGCTAATTGTGGTTGGGTTTGTTGCTGCGAAGCAGTTGTCACAATGTATGACGTGGAATTTTGAGGCAAAGTAGGGGTGAGCAAAGACCGAATCACAGGAACGGCCTGGCTTTGGGGATGGTTAATATTTTTTTGAAGTGTCTGTACACTAATTGGTTGAAATGTGGTAAGTTGCTGAGATGTTAATGGCGTAAGTTGTGGTTGCTGCACATTTTGCTTTTGCGTCTCTGCGGGATTAGGCATTATTATTTGTGTTCCAGTACTCTGAATTTTTAGTTGTGAAACTGTTCCTTGTTGAATTTGCTGCTGTGGCAAAAGTTGTTGCTGCAGTTGTACAGCTGAATTATTACAAGGTTTGTATAACAGCGTTGGTGGCTGTAAATTTAATACTGATGGTTGTAATTGTGTTGGCAACGGTATAACAACTGTAGCTGATACACCTGCATTAGTAGGTTGCTGTTGAAATTGTTGCTGCTGAGGCAGTACCGGGTAACTTAATGACGAAGATAATTGTTCCGTAGGTGTATTTATTAAGCGATTTTTGTCATTTGAATTGGCACTGTTAGTTGCCTGAAAGTCTATACAAGGAGAAAATATCATTGGAGGTGTGATCGAGCCTGATGTTGATCTTTTAGTGCTGTTATTTTCGCCAGACTTTTGCTCCTGTACACGGCTAACACAAAACCTTGAAATTTTTCGTATTCCTTGATATTGTTCTTCAGCATTTTGACTCGGAGTACTCGGAGCCAAAGAATTAGTACCTGGTAATGATGTTGTTGAAATTTTTGTCTGTTAATGAAAGTTCATATGTTAGAAGCAATTTAATAAAATACACAGGATCGCATGAAATATGTGACAAAATATCTCATGAAAATTTAAATACATTATGAGAGTTGTATTATTCAATAAAACATAATAATTGGACTCTTTAATTTTTATTTTCGTGCTGATTCTTTTCTCTCAAAAGTTATATATTAAAATTAAAAGTGATCAATTGAGAGGTCCTAGGTAGTTCCTATGCGCATTTCACTGGGGCTAATGCAGATCATCAGGGAAACTTTACCCAGCATATCTTAGAATAACTATAGATATTTATTTCAAACTTCCACATTAATTATTGGGAAACTTAAAAACAAACATCACAGTCGTAAAGAGAATTCACTGATCACCTTGCCTTTTTAATTTTCTTACGTTTTTATTTCATTCCACAATTGGTTGGCTTTTTTCCGACTCTAATCGCAGTTGTAAGAGAAATAAAGAAGAACAACAACAACTAATAACTGTTTTAATGTAAGAACAACTTATTTAGAGTGCTGACAACATAAGTTGTTCAAGCTCGGGCTTTTGATTATTTTATCAAAAAATATTTATTAGTTAATTCCTTTTTTCATTTACTTTGCATAATTTTGCAAAAACGACTTATTTCCACATAATATATAAGTCGCATTGACTACATCTTTTTATTTCTATATATATATATATATATATATATATATATATATATTATGAAATTTATTTTTTGGGTGGTTAAGCAATGTCTATATGCATTTCGTTGTCTATATGTCAAATAGTTCATTTATTAACAATTAAATTGAGATTTTATTTTTCATTTGCCTTAAACTGTTATTGTACTATTATAATATGAAATTTATTTGTTGGGTGGTTAAGCAATGTCTATATGCATTTCATTGTCTATATGTCAAATAGTTCATATATTAACAATTGAATTGAGATTTTATTTTTCATTTGCCTTATAAATACTTTCATTGTTATCCAAAGGATTTCTAATTGTATAAAGGTGTAGAAAAATAAAATAGATTCATATCGAATAAAGGTTTTTTTTTGGGTGTTGGTTTGTATAAGTTTCATAGCCTACTACACTTATTATAATGTGATTTTTTTAATCATTTGTGGATTTTTATAGTTAATTAATTAACATAATTTTAAGATAGTTTATAAAAGTATTTTAATAAGTTAAGAAGTTTGAAACTTTTCAAAACTGTGGTTGAAGTCTACTGACGATTTGGTAAAAAGCCCCAATGAAATGCATATATGTATACATTGCTTAACCACCCAACAAATAAATTTCATATTATAATAGTACAATGACAGTATGTCAAATAGTTCATTTATTAACTATGTATATA